>JAIPRM010002857.1:0-28478 GCA_025469315.1 Stegophylla sp. TES_Ste_2020
GAAACTTTTGGACAAGTATTTCTATACGAAAAAGTGTTAACAGAAAAAAAAAAATAAAAAAAAAAAAATAAACATCATTGTAAAAACACTAGCTTCTTCACTTTGTTCGGAATCTAATATACTCAATAAATAATCATAAACGTCGCCACCGGACGTTTTACTACAGAAAATAATGTAATATGTTTTTTTTTTTTTTGTGTTCAACAGAATGTGCAGGGAGGCCATCCAATCACAACCTCCTCTTCCTGCTTCTGTCGAAGTACGAAATGCATACAAAAAGTACAATTCGTCGGCAATCGTTCTTCGCGGAGTCTCTCTGACCGTTCGTCGGAATACGATGTACGAGTATTTTTTTTTTAACTTAATACCTAAAATTCAATGTTCCTCCTACATATCTACCTACTGACTTAATTTACACTGATTATAAAAATACTTGCTTCGCAGGCGGTAGGTGCCTATTAATAATAATTATTATTATTAACAAAACTATATTATGTAACTGTTACGTGATTTTTATTGTAATTATTGTTTTATAACCATATATATTTTCTTTTTTAAACCATTGATTTTGTTCATAATATTATTTTTCTATTTTTAGTTATGGTCTGTTGGGACCAAGTGGCTGCGGTAAAACGACTCTTTTAAATTGTATCGTCGGTAGAACGAAATTGGACAACGGTACCATCAATTTGGAATCAAACGAAATCGATGATATCGGTTACATGCCACAGGTAATTAAAATTTCCATTTATATTGTAAAATAACGGCTTATTGGTACGTAATAATTGAAGGGCTAGGGACTTATAGGAGTTAGCATATTTTCAGAAAATCATTCAAAACATAGCTAAGGAATATAGAAATGCATTCCATAAAACCAGGAGTTGTATGTAGTTCTCTTTAATTTGCATATTTTTCAATATTTAATTTGAGTTTTCTTGGTATTGGAAAATTTTTTTCTGAATACCTGAAGAGATTGAATAATATTTTGGTATTTTTATTTGTTTAAATGTAAGCTTAAAAAGAATAAAGATAAAAAAAAAAGAACTTTCATAAATAACAGAAGAAAAATTAATAATACATATTAAAATATATTATACAATACAATTTTTAAATATTTTGAGTTTTTTACAGTAAAATTTATGTTCTATAAGAGATTATTTTAGAATTTTCGTATATTTTTAGAGCATATTTCGTACATTTTTAGAGCATAAATGCATGCATATTTTAAGTTTTTTTAAAGCTATATATATATAAGTATATCGTAGTATATTAAAAGATGTGTAATAACGTCGTACACTTTGTCAATAATATAAATTTTGTTAATAATTTTAATAATATGACATGATGTGATGACACCGTGTGTTTTTAGGATTTATGTTTAGATCCTTTACTCAGCGTTGAAGAAATTTTCATTTATTTTGGAAGTCTTTTCGGTCTGTCCCGAGATGAAATCATTAATCGGTACAAATACTTCAACGCCCTGTTTGACTTGCCCGACAGACGAATGTTAATAAATAATTTGAGGTAAGCATCGTAATATGTATGCGCACCCCTATTACAGTATTTAATACGAGTAGAAAATTTTTAACTTTTAAGTAGGTACCTATAGATATCGAGATAAAATCATCAATTTTACGATGTAAATGCACACATACATGTACTAAATTCGTGTGTACTTTGTAGGTAGGCAAGATTTTGATTTCATTTGATCATTATTGATGATCGATTATGACTTTACTATTTTAGTAAAATGTGAAGTAGGTGCCTGTTCTAATAGTACGTGTTCAAATGTGTTTATTATAGTGAAGAGCGAGTATCCAGGGATGAAAAAAATACTTTTAAAATTGTATTTAAATACAAAATACTCAATATATTTATCGTTTTTAAGTAAATACTAAATACATAAAAAAAAATTTATTATTGGAAAAATTGTTGAGAATTAAAAAAAAAACGATCTCTTTCTGAACTATTAAAATTTTTAAATAAATTTTTTGAATAATTATACATAAACAATAAATTTTGAATTGCAATTCGACAGTCGACGAGTGTAAAAAGTATTTATGTTTAGTTGAAATATTTTTTTTTATCTAAAACACTAAATACTAAATACATTTAATAAAAATAGTATTTCAAATACTGCTCACCTCTGCAAGTATCTACATTCTATCTATTGGATAGAATTAATTTTAAATAACAATTTATACAACAATAACATCATGTTATGTAAACTTAATGACTTCAATGAATAAAAAAATAAAAAGCTATGTTATAAAACATAATAATATCATTGATCATACAAATATATTATCATAAATCATTACAAAAATATATAAATAATAATTAGTTGATATTGACAATTTACATACGTATAAATTGGAAATATGTTTTATTTCTTTTGTAGTGGCGGTCAACAACGAAGAGTTTCCCTTGCAGTAGCTCTTCTTCATAACCCAACTCTGTTAATATTAGATGAGCCGACCGTCGGATTAGATCCAATACTAAGTGAAAAGTAAGTTTGAAAGTAAAACACTGTCTTCCCATTATAGGTTTTAAAAAAATTGGTTTGCCAATATAATCTGTTATAGGATCTGGTTGCATTTATCTGACTTGTCTTCGGAAGGAAAAACAATAATTATTACAACACATTATATCGAAGAAGCTAGAAGGGCACACACCGTTGGTATGATGAGAAGTGGAGTTATACTGTCAGAAGACACTCCAGAAAGTTTAATGAAGTGTTATGGATGTTTATCTTTAGAAGACGTATTCCTTAAGTTGTGCATGATTGATACATCAAAAGTTATACAAGTAAGTTGTTTATTTCAATTTATGTAGGTTAGCTTAGGTAAGTATGATGAAATATGTTTTTTTAAATATAATCCCTGTCTATAAAATACTAAAACATAGTAAAAAATTGTCAAGGTAGGTAGTATTATTATTTGTATTTGATCAAAAACTAATTTTTATTGAAGTTGATTTTTTTTTTTCAGAAGACTTCTTTGCCCATTGATGGTGGTGTACAAAAAAAACTGTTACCTCTAGATAATAACAAACAATTCGAAACGAGACGATTTCGGGCTCAGATGTTGAAAAATCGATTTTTGTTATGGAGAAATAAACAGTAATATTATTATAATTATTTACAATCAATTCCGCAAACATTCTCACTATTAATATAGCTTAAAATATTTTGTAAATGCAACTGAAACAACATTTTTTTTTTTAAGGATGACTTATTTAATGTTGGGTTTACCAATCGTTATAACTTTATTTTTCAATATGGCGATTGGACACGACCCTAAGAATATCAGAATTGGAATCATAAATGAAGAAATTGATTTGAGAAACTGCGCGAATTTTACTTATAAACACAACAATAACTGTTTCTTGAACGATAAAATGTATGGTAGTTGTCAACTAATTTACCATCTTCATAAAAGAACGTACAAAATTGTAAGTGAACGAAATTATAAGTAATTTTTTTTAGTTCCTATTTAATAATTATTATATATAATATTAAATTGTTTGTGTTGTAATATTAACACTCGAATGGTAATATGTGCAGAAAGATTACTATAACGTTGAAGATGCGAAAAAATCAATAAAAAAAAATGAAATTTGGGCTTTGTTGCGGTTTAATTGGAATTATACGGAATCACTCAGAGACAGAATTCTCATTGGACGAGACAGCAGCGATGATATTATTGACCATAGCTTCTTGGAGTTTTGGGTGGATGATTCAGGTGATTTAGTTTTTAAAGTTAAGTAAAATAAACTTTCAAATTATTAAGTTTTACGTACATGTTTTAGATAGGTATATGTCGATTTTAATTGAAAGAGACTTAACATTAAGTTTAGCTGACGCTTTGGAAAATCTAGTCGGTTCTTGTAAAGATTCATTGGATAAAGTCATTTCATATCCCATCAAGGTACCTATTCACATTTTGTTTAAAAAAAAACTCAATGATAAAATTTCAAAATTATTTATCTAATATTTAGATTCACGATGCTGTATATGGTTCCAATTTGGGATCTTTTGCTCATTTTGTAGCACCGGGCACAGTATGCATGTATGTATTATTTAATTTATTATTATATTATGGTCTAAAACAGTGGTTCTCAACATTTTTAAAGTCATTGCCCCTTTGAAAAGAAAAATATTTTTAACGCTCCCCCCTTAAAAGAAAAAAAGCCCCACATACTTCGCACGATGGGTTTTCTTTGTATCTCAGGTGTGAAGCTCTTGGTGGATGTATTAAATTTTAAAGAAACGATAAATCATTTCTTCAATAAAACGATTCTGAGCGAAAGCTTTAAATAATATATGATAATAATAATTGATGATTAGGATATATTTAACTAAATAGTATTTAATAAAGTTGGGTATTAAATATTTGTGTGCATACGTGTGTGTGCGTGCGTGCAAGTGTATGAGGTGATAAATAATCCTATATTTATAAATAAAAATATTTTCAAAACGTTCAGAAAAAATACAATATTACAGGCAAGTCATTACAGCAAAGTATTTGTATTTTAGTTTTTATTTTTCTTCAATGTTTAAGTTTTAATATAAATATATCATGCTCAACACCATCGTATGGCCCAAGACTTGCTCATTGCTCCCCTACCACCCAAAATATGTTCACCGCCCCTCAGAACCTCTTCATCACCAACTGGGAGGGAGGTTGATATCGCCCCGTTTAAAACCACTGGTCTTGAAGTATGTCTAATTATACTTAGTAAATACTTTACTACTTTAAGTTACAACTTTACTAGAATTTCTTGATAAACATCAATTGAGTATCTACTTCTAACCCTATATATTAGATTTTGAGCAGAGCATAAAAGCTTATGAATTCACAATGATGTTTATTTTTTTTTTCTTCCGGTTTGTGAACACTTTTGCGTACATAGAAATACTTATCCAAAGGCTTTGATCAGCTACTTATTGAATAAGAATTTGACTTTAGATGGTACTTTATACTTTTTTTGAAAATTCACATTACTTCAAAGGGTTGACACTTGTCGCTTTGATTTTGGCTATTGATGTCATGGTAACCAAGGCAACGCAGTAACCTAAAAATTCATTGTATACATATATATGTACATACATAAATATTTTGGTAACCATCAGAAGGAATTAAAGATATTGTAGCTAAAATACTATATTATGGATAACCATGGCAGTTTATATATTTTTGTATTATATCTGATAGAATGAATCCAAAAATACTTCACTTATTTAATCAAGAAGTATAATATTCTTTGATTGATTCAATTACGTTTGTTATAATAATAAATGTTAACATACAATTTGTATAAACACTTCTTTAATCGTTTTATTGAAGAAAAGCTTCATTGTTTTTTTAAAATTCAAATATTACCCACCAGGAATATCTCACCCAGAAAGCGAAGTATATCCATGGTGTGAAGTATAATATGTCTGGACTTTTTTAGTTATAACATTATTTTTAAAAATATTCTTATAATTTTTAGATGCATGTTTTTCTTGCCATTAATTTTCACAACTTTTGTCATGCTTGATGAGCAAAATGATGGCATACTTGACAGAGTAATAACGTCTGGCATGACATACTTTGAAATAGCAATGGCTCATTCAGTTGTTCAGATTACATACATATTTGTACAGGCCATTGAAATTTTATTAGTAATGTATGTTTTATTCGATAATCCGTATATTGGATCAATCACAATTGGAATGAGTCTTATGATTCTCATTGGAATAGCAGGAATGATTTATGGTTGGTATTAATAGTCACATTATTATTATTTTCTTTATGTTTATATTGGTTTGAATCATTTTTCAAGGTTTTGTTTTGGCATTATTAAATGACAGTCATTTTGCCGCTGGATTTGCAGGAGTCGGCACAAATTTTTTGTTGATGTGCGCTTGTGGTAAATAGAATGTTATTATTGATTGACAAGAATGAATTGAAATTTTTTTAATAAATGTTATTTATACATTAAGGTTTTATTTGGCCTACTGAAGGGGCTCGACATTTTGTAAGATACACCAATAAGTTTGTCCCTATTACGTTGGCTATTGAAGCATTACGAGGAATAACAATGCGTGGTTGGTCTCTTGATCATAAAGTAGTTTACACGGGATTCATTTCAATGTTGATTTGGGCTATAATATTCTATGTTATTTCTTATATATTATATAAATCAAAGAAAGGTACATGGAAGAAAGTGTAGATATGAGATCTGCAGGATGTCAAAATAAAAATAATTCAATGTGTCAAGTACAAAAGACTGCCAGAATGCTTTGTGGCAATAATATATATATACATATTTAGTTCTATGTTATGTTAATAATCTATAAGTAATTGTAAATAAATGTATTTAAATATAATTGTAATTTATTATATATGTATTTATATACTCTTTTATATACGTTTCTAAAATATTATGTAAAGAGAAATGAAAATTAAACATTTTCATAGTGCAAAAAATATTATTTATTACATGTAATTAAGTTGTAATATAATAAAAATGTTATTTAGTTGCAATTATTAAAATTAAAATAGTTGTTTTTTATAATTATTTATAAATGAAAAGACTGTTTGTATTACTTCTTTACAGTCATTTATGTTGTCAATTATTTCTAAATTTTCATTAACGTCATTAATAAATTTAACTATGTTATCTTCAACCGTTTTCTCGTTAGATTGTACTTCCAAACAACTTGTAGCCAAATGAGCCAATGATGATTTTCCTGAACCAAATATACTATCAAGATCAAATAATTCTAAAAATGGAGATGGTAATTCTTGAAAAGGAGGAGGATATACCTGTAGAACATAATATTAAAATAAAAATTGACTGAAAAATTAATCAATTAATACTAATACTTACTGCAAATTTTAAGACAGGTAAAGTGTCATTGAACGTTGGTGGAATGAGTTGTAACTGATTGTGGGGAACGTTTAATGTTTTGTACGCTAAAAGTGTATCTGGTAACATTGACGTATTTAAAGAACACAATTTAGTGTCTATAAGAGAATTTATATTATCTGCTGAAAATAACACATGACCCGTGTTATTCATACTTTCTTGAAGTTGTAAACAGGTGCGGACACGAGATGATAGCATTCCAATATCCGGTATCATTTTATAATCTGAAGTCTTAAGAATAAAAATAGAATATTTATAATAAGACCAAAACTATTTTAACGCACTGATTGCGCTCAGATTCTGATTAGTAGGGATGGGGACTTCATGCACTTATAATCCAAAATATATGCCTATACCTACATATCATATAAAAAAATGAATACATGCACTTAAATAACGGTTTATTTTAGTTTTTTATATTTTAAAAACACAAAATTCATGAATATAATACATTCATATTGTAGGAAATACATTTTAATGATCTATACATTTATCACTGTTAATTTATTTTACTTTTATTTTGAACCACAATGCGCCAGTATGTCATAATACATTTATTGTATGACTACTTCTGTTTGTTAAGGACTGGACAGAATAGCAGTCCACACGATATTATTTAGTTTAAACAAAAATTTTTTTTGTTTCAAAACTGATTTTGATTAGGTGAGTTTTTCTACCATAATCAAGGGCACAACTTGCTCCACAAATCAAAAATGTTCCTTGGTTGCACAGCAAGTCGAACATTTTTTACTTGCTAAGCGGTCGGAGAGAGTCTTGCCCTTGTACACGATATAAAACTTACCTTATCAAACTAATATATATATATATATGTACAAAATAGTACATTATAGTATTTATATAGATGAGCAAATGGTGGGGTGATGTGGTGTAACAAGTACTGATTTTTTTTATGCACTGTTTTGCAATAAAGATATTTTATATATATGTATATAGGTAATTTAATTAGTACCTCTGGATCATTAGCATCAATTTCATTCAAAGTTATGTTATTTGTAATCAAAAAATCGAATAAAATCTCTCGAATTTTATCATTTTCTTCCCAATTTATATATTTGTCGCTCAGCAAATGACCAGAACCAATAACAGCTAGTTTTCCTCTTTTAGCTATAAAATTGAAAATATATTAATTTAGTTATATAATTAAATAATAATTCATATTTAAATAAAAACTATTACAAAACAATTTTAAATATTTAACACTATGTATTAATATGAAAATGTGCAAAGGTGAATTAAAATATAGTATATAATACGATGCAAATTTGTGATATTTAATCTGTATTTATGATACCTTCATTGGAATAATTTGAAGAGGAATAAAAAGCACAAAGTGGTCTATTGAGAGGGTAAGCAACAGAACCACTAGTAAGTATAGGAGCAGCTGGTTTTGCAACATTTAAACTAGCACCATAAGGAAATACAAAACTTATACATCTGAAAATTATCAAATATTTTACTTTTTTGTAATAACAAACAAAAGTTAAAATTCATACATTTAAAAAAAATTTTTTGTTGAAAAATCAGTAAACAATTTAAAACTTTATCTTCATCTATTATTGAAAAACTCAAACACTGTTTACTATCCATTAACACTAAATTAAAATATTTAGTTCTGTAAGATTAAATTCATATTACAAACCATTTAAGGTAAAATATTTATTTTATAGGTGAATAATATTATAATTAACAACATAATATTTATTATTAATTTTATTAAATTAGTAATAAACGCAAGATATAATAATAACGAAATAATTATACAATAGAAAATAAATTGATGATAATTTATTTTTAAAATGATTTGGGCCTGTATTTTATAATGTGTACACTCAGAACTAAAAATCTATGCACACCTATATGGTTAATATAATAATCATACTATAAATAAATTATTTAATGATTAAATTTTTATTAAAACATAATGATGGGTGAGTTGTTAACTTACTTAGATGTGTTTTCATTTTCTCGACCCAAATATTTGGCAACAGCTTCGTTGACTACTCCATCCTTAACAAGACATTCTTTTGGATGGAAATATAAATAATAGTGTGTGCGCAATACATAATCTAAAAATATTAAAATTGTTTTAGATATGCTTGAAAATAATTTACAATATCATCTATAATATTGAGGGACCAAATGCATTTAACCATCTCCTAATTTTTTTTAGATTGTAAGTGGAATGAAGAAGTTTACAATTTTATAGTGATGTTTATTTATTACTGTTTTTTTTATTTTTTTCTCCTTCTGAAAACACTTTTTCGTACTTATACACAAGTTTTGATCAGTAACTTAATAGATCCAAAATCACACCTAAGTGGTACTTTAGAGAGGTAATTTATTAAATTTCTCAATAATTTTTCTATCCCCCTCAGGGGGGTACTATGTAATTAGTACTGCAGGTTTGGTGAAACTAAGCTCCGAGTTCCGCACTGATTTTAATTAGTTGGTGAGGACTGGTCCTTTAAGTTGGGGGTTGTGTGTAGGGCTGACGACCCTACCACATAAAATAAAGTAAATGATAAGAAACAGCAATATCTTAAACCTCGGATGAATGAGATAACGGATTAACAAATATTCTTTTTTCCTTTTACAAAATTTTTTAACGCCAAAATATTTCTCATATAATTGTTTAACTATGTCTAAATTTTCATAAAGTTTGGTTTATAAAATTGTAGTTTTAGTTTTTTTTTGTTAAGATTAGAACCTAACATAATCATTTAAAATCATGGATTAACATCAATATTTAACATTGAACACTGGCCGCTTTTAAAATAAACTGTTTAGATAAGAATTGTTTGAACATAAAATACATTTATTTATTATTAGATAGGTACTCTATGATGAGAAAATTAAATTATATAAAACTTAACAAGTACAAAGTACACTTTTGAATTATTTTAATAATTTAAAATAATATTACCACTATTGACCATAATACCAAATTCTTCTAATAAATAATTAATGTTGGTGTGTAGTTCTTTTTCACCACCTTCGGTAAACATAACAAGTACAGATCCTCCAATATCAATATATTTACGAAGACAATTGATTTCTGCTTCAGAAAACATGGCACGTGGAGCTCCAAATACAATTAATTGTACTCCATTTAGTACATCCATAGTAATCTCATATTTATTTCTAAAACAAATTAAAAATAAAGATATTCATTTTAATCTTTATATTTCAGTAACTCACATGGCAATGGTATGTGATCCTTTAAGTTTTCTTCTCAAAATTTTTAAATTTTCGTTAATGTCAAACATTTCATTTTTTGCCATATCAAATAAAATAATGTTATTATCCGCCAACTTGATCATTTTAATGTCTATAATTCTTATAATGTACGATTACAAATAAATAAATTATATTAATTAAACAACACACGGTATGACAAAATATTATTCAACACACTTAGATATTGTTTATTTTATATTTATTGGATGGTTTAAATCTATTCATTTTAAGAAAACATAAAATAATCATATGATCATATATTATGTGATAGTGATAGATATGATAAGATAATTTTAGTTCGTGATATGAGCCCATTGAACTCTAAAATATAATAATTTATTTATAGCAGTGGTTCCCAAACTTCTTCAACCACGGAGACTTTTAAGCGTTATTTTCTCGCGGAGCCCCAAGAAATATTTAATGTTTCATTTGCCTCTGTTCTATAATACATAATTGATTATGATAAACCACCACATTTGAATGGACTTTGAGGCTTTGAGCGTTGTTAATAGAAGTTTATATAATATATATATATATATATTATATAATACAGGGTGATGAATCAAGCATGCTCACCCCCTTTTTGAGCATAAAGATAGAAATATTCGGAGTTTTTTTTTGGAATGTTCAATTCACTATAAAAACAATGTTCTCCATAACTTTTTTTTTACTATGTCACCTTAAAGATGATATTGTGGCATAACAAACGATTATTATTATACATATTATTAAATTTTTATGGTAGGGAGCCCTTGTGAAACAGCTGCGGAGCCCTAAGGGCTCCCCGGAGTACAGTTTGGGAACCGCTGATCTATAAAAAGACCGTGATATCAGCATAGATAATAGAATTCTATTATCTATGGATATCGGCAGGCTCCAGGCACGATTTATGATCATAATAATAATAATAATATAATAAATCGTGGCTATAGACTGTTGGAATCATTATATATTATATTATATATTATGTTTATGATAATGTCATGCCGGTTGGAACCACGATTTAAGATATACTTAAATATATATAAGTATTAAGTATCTTTATTCGTGGTTGGAACAGTTTATAATGGTGACATGGTTGTAGATAATACTATCTACAGCCGCGAATGGTGATTATCATTTATCACTGTTGTGGTATTAAATATTGAAGTTAGATACGATTTTTATGTAATTTATAATGGGTGTATGAGTCGTGGGAAACCGATCAAACTTTAATTTCTAGTATATCACATCCAACGTCAGTCGGTGCGCTGGTAAACATTCAAAATGGCGCAATAAACAAAAGAATAAGTTTGTTCTCGTTTTTTTTAGTCGGCATCTAACAAAATACAGACGTTTCGCCTGTCCACTTGCCAATTTTTATATTATATAGTGCTTACTATCCAGCTAAATTAAATTTGTTGGGAAACACAGTTTAGGATAAAAACATGTTTAATTTGTATTAATCAATTCCAAAATGATACAGCGGTATTGTTTGTTGGGGATATTAATTTTCTTTTACAAAACTTCTGCAATAAGTACACCTGATGATTCCATCAATGGTAAGATTATCATACGCAAATATTTTTCTCAATTTTTCTATTTTATTTGGTTCATTTAAATACAGACTTAATAATATTATAGGTTGTCACATCTGTTTATGATAGGTAATAAAATCTTCAATTATTATTAAACTTGTAAAAAAAGTATTACTATTTATTCTTACATAATATTACTGATGTCTTAATTGTCACTGAAAAAATAGCATTTTTTGACATTTTTAAATATAAGTAAATTTTCTATACTTAAATAAAGTTTAAAGATTGTATTTTAAATTAATTTGTTCTCTTTAAATGTGTTAACTTGTGTATTAATAAGAATTGGCACATGCAAGATTTTTAAAGGGTTGAAAATGCGATTTTATAACTTACAGTGCAAGACTTACTGGTGTATTTATTTCGCACCATTAAAATATGATTGTTACATTAGTAGACATGCAATATTTTTTAAATTTATAATTAGGTAAATTTGAAAAATATTGCACATCTAATAATGTATCAATCATATTTTAGTGATACAAAATTAATATACCAGATTAATATACCAGTAAAAGTCTTACATTGTAAGTAATATATATTATATATATATATATTACTGTTAACTTGGTAGGTACTTAAGTAAAATAAAAGTAAATCTAAAACCTTGATCTCTTGATCTCTCTGTATAGTTATATTTAACTTGATTTGTTATTTAAGTAACTTAATATTCTCGTTATTTAAATGTTTGAAGTGTTTAAATTATAATATATTTATATTTATTTATACTCGGACTTTGGAAATATAAAATTGTGTCATAATATAAATAATTATACCTTGTGCTAAAATACATTCTCTAGTCAATAATTTGAAGAGAATTGTTTTTGTTAATGTGATAGTAAATTATAAATAGATAGTGTACAGTAATCTGCGTAAGGACATTGTACCCATATTAATTTTCTTTATCTTATACTCACCAAAAAAAATTTATGTTCAGGATTTTTAATGCAGCTTTACAATTTTTTAATTTATGAATTTATTGATTATGACATTTTAAGATATTTCATGAAATTCATCATTGTTTTTTCATTTATTTTATTTTATACCTATTTAAAATTAAGTATAAACAATTCATTTTGAATGCAAATTTTTATTTTGACCTTAAAATATAAAAATAAATGACTGAATAATTTTCTTCAAATTTTATTGTCAGTTAATTTACTTTTAATGTTAAAATTTACAAAATTGTTACAATTGATTTATGATTAAACTGTATATCGATTCACAGTGTAAATAAAAACATTTTTTCTTTCAAAGGTTATCTATTTTTGTAGTTTGATGGAACAAGGTTCAAACTTTTTTTTCAAACTAAAATATTTTAATTTTATATAGTATTAAGGTATATTTGTTTTTAGTTTTTATTGATGACAGTAGAAAGTACTTAAATTTTCTTTACTTTTGATAAATATAAGTATAAATAAATTTGACCATGCATGGTATTGCAATTATGCATAATAATATGGTTGTTGTACAGATCAATGAACTATTCATAAATGTTAGATTAAATTTACTTGTGGTGTCAGGAAGCATCCAATTAATTTTACTTGATAAGGATATACTTGGGCGAATCATTTATATGAATAAATGTGTTCAATTTTCTCTCCTTAATACTTATCTTTTATGTATGTAATGAATTGTACCATGGTATAAAAAAATAAACATATAATGTATATTTGTTATGTTACATTATATTATTGCAAATGTTTAGGTATAATTGAAATCAGATAGTATAATATTATGCTATTGTCCTAGATTCAAAATTTACCTCGTGACATATAGACTATTTAAAATTTGAGAAAAAAATAGATTTTTTATTTATTTGAAACTTATTTCTTTGACAATTATTATTGGTTTAAAATAATCATTGAAGGATTATAAAGATTTAAAATTATAGATAGGTACCTAATTAAATAAATTTGTGCATTTTACATTTTGGTTGATTTTCGTTATGACTAATATTCCAAGCATTTTAAAAATCAAGGAAAATGGTGATCAAATATTTTAAAATTAAAATCATAAAATATTTTTTAAATAAAATCTTACAAAATTAATTTGGTAGTTTTTAGTTATCATACCTATTCCAACTTCTGATGGCGGCCTCCATGCATCAGTAAATAACAATTCCGTTTCCATGATTCGCTGTTCCTCCATACTCGAGTTGTTTTTAAATAATAATGTTATAAAAAAATAATACTATCACTCAGTGAACTAACATATGCAAAATCAATTTTTATTTTATTTTTTACCTATCTGAGGTTGTTTTACATAAGTCTAGGGATATTATTGATTTATGATGAAAAGCGGAGGCTTTAATTAATGAGTGAAATTAGTTGATCAAACACCTGATAATCTCATCAATGCAAAATAAACTTCTATTATTATGTTATCATACTCCACGGGTTGGTTTTAAATAATAAACTGTGGGTGTGTTAAATATTAAAGAAATGATGGTAACAGTCCAATATGTGACCTACACACTGATTTACGGTCCAATATGTGACCTAAACACTGATTTACAGTCCAATATGCGACCTATACACTGATTTACGGTCCAATACACAACCAAAATGTAAAATACAAATAATTTTGACTAACCTTTTTTTATTCTACTTCTCAGAGTAGTATTGCTTCAGTCCGTATTGTTATGAAACGTCTTTTTCATTCGGTCAAAAAATTATCAAAACTGGTTTTTAGATTTTGACACGATCTCCACCACTTTTCTTGAAGTTGTCTATCTAGTAAAGGAAATGCACCATTTTTTTTTTTTTTTATATTATATTTGAATTTTATAAGTCTTCAATTTGTTAAGTGTATACTCCTGTTTTCGGATTAGTAAAAAATTCTGAATGGTTAAAAGAAAGAGTATCTTTTCCAAAAAAAAAAAAAAAATTGAAGAATCGAGAAATTCAAAAAATGTCCTCTTAAAAGTATCAACTAGAGACAAATTCTAAAAGGTACTGATTGAAACTTTTGGACAAGTATTTCCATACAAAAACGTGTATACAGAAAAAAGTAAAAAATAAAAAAATAAACATCATTGTAAAAACACTAGCTTCTTCACTTCGTTCAGAATCTAAAATTCACACGCACAAAATAAAACTCACATAAAATTCACAAAACTAATGTACTGATGCTACTGACTGAGAACAGTAAAGACTAGTATTAATGATTGTAAGTATTGGAGAACAAAAATAAAATAGAATAAAATGCCCATAACAATAATAACTGCAATAAAGAAACCTGTAGATCAACACAATCTTATCGGTAGGTCGAGTAACATTTGTAGGTCGTATATTGGGCTGTTACCGAACCAATAAATTGCTTCTTCAATAAAATGATTCTAAGCAGTGCTTCAATTTATTTAAAACAATTTTACTTTTATTTTTTACCTCAGCCAGTTTTATGTACTACTATTAACACTATTATTATTTATTGTTATTAATTGAAAACAGAAAACAAAAATTAGATGAGAAAATAAGTAGAAATAGGAAAAACAAATTTTATTGAGAAAAAATGTTAAAAAATTTTTCCCATATTTAAATTTTCTCTTGTTTAAGTATTATTTATATTATTTGCTGTTCAGTAGTGTCCGATGTGCTATAAAAGGCATGCATGCGACAAGATGGCCTTTCTTGACCTAGAGCAAAATTCTGATTTATAAATTTGCTTGTTGAAACATTTAAACAAATATGTCTATTAGGGTGTACGCAACAAAAACTGATATCAAAATTTTTTTATCCTATGGCAAAAATTTTTTCTTTTAGATTAAAAAAAAGCCCATGAAGTTATAAGTTATATCTCAAAATTACCTTTGCCGCAATCCAGTTAAAGTTTCAAATGCAATTTACTTGTTAATTTAGTATTAAAATATTTTTATTTTTTTTCCACATTCTGAAAAAATAGAAGAATTTCCTATCAATTTCCTACAGCTTATAGTTTTTCCAATTTTTTTGGAATGTGAAAAAACAAATAAAAAAATTTATTACTTACTAAATTATAATGATGTTTCCATTTAAAACTTTGATTGGATTGCGACTAGGGTAAATTTTAAAGTAAAATCTTAAAACTTCAATGGCTCTTTTTGTTTTTTTATTTAATCTAAAAGATAAAATTTTTGTCCTGAAAAATAAAAATGTTGACATACGTTTTTATTGTGATCTATACAAAAAATAACACAAAAAAATTGTGTACACTGCTCGTCGTGGTGTTCTTCGCATTTTGGGTGAGATTCTCTTGACGGGTGAATTGAATTTTAAAGGAACGATAAATCTTGTCTCCAATAAAACGATGTGAATGAAGGAAGTTAATAAATATGAAAACAAAAAAATGCAAAATATTCGGACTGCAATATTAGAATTGAACTCGGCTTGATAGGCCGGCTGGGTTATATCCAGGCCTATATAATGATGCGCTACACTACATCACTTGACCTTGTAGGTGAAATAGTAGGCACTTATTATAATAACCAAAAATACTGAATTTTCAAAATAGAATAAAATAGTTGGAAATCTATTATTGCACGTGGATTTTAATTCACACCATCGTATTTAGCGTCGAAAAATACATAAGATACAATAAAAAATTATCAATCTTCAGTAACCAAATGCTTATAATCTATAGATATTTCATAATATCTGTCTGTATTTTATCAGATTTTTTTTATTCAAACCCTTGTAAAATATTTAATTATTCGTCTGTAAGAAATTTTATTGCATCAAAATATTCGCAATGAAATTCTCTATCTAGGCACCAAATTTCTAAACAATCGGTTTGGCCAATTTTCTTTTATGTTCGTTAAAGTGTGTAATTTTAGGTGAAACTAATGAATTTTGTCAAAATTCTAACTTAAAGGGTATAAAAAAAAAGTTGACGTAACAATTTTTGAGATTTTTTCAGGTCAATTAGCCACATATGTCGGTGAGATCAAACTAAATTTTCAAGTCTTAATATCAAAAATCAAAAATTTTATTACATAAAAATTAACAAAAAATGAGAAATATCCGAAATTTTCAAAATGCTGTACTTAACTCAAAATTGATTAAATCTTTTTGAAATTTATATGTGATGTTTTCGTAACTATTTTTAGTGGTTGGTGAAAATTTCAAGTCCCTAGCTGCATTATTTTAGAAGTTATGTCAAAAAGTAATTTTCAGTTTCACGGAAATTCCAGTATTTGCGTATTTTGCCGTTTTTTGTCAATTTTTCGACAGTTTCTCCCCGTTTTTGGGAAAAGCATTGAAAAATTGAAAAAATGACCTCTCTATACCATCTGGGTGTGATTCCGGTTCTATAGAGATACTGATCGAAACTTTCGGACAAGTATTTCTATACGAAAAAGTGTTTACAGAAAGAGAAAAATAAAATAAACATCATTGTAAAATTATAAGCTTCTTCACTTCGTTCAGAATCTAAAATGAGAAAAAAACACTAGCTTCTTTTCTCACTCAGAATCTAAAATAAATGAATATGCATTTTATTAATTTCTCTTTTATGGCAATGCACATAATTTTTAAAGTTAAATGGTCTATTTATATTGTATGGTATGCCTATACATGTAACTGCACAATAGAATAATGTATATTCATTATACTGTATGTTAAATTAAAAAGGCTCTAATTATTTATATAAGAATTCTATAGGATTATTAGAATTACCTGGCAGTTATAGTTTGTGGCTTGGTTTTGCCCAAACCTTATACTTATAAGTGCTTAAAATTTGTAATTGTTGAGTATTTTACCATATTAATATCAATTATTATTTTAGGAAAATCTACTGGCTCCTGTAAACAAAATCAATTCTTGTGTGGATCAGGAGAATGTATTCCTCTAAAATGGAAATGTGATTTTAATCCTGATTGTGCTGATGGCTCGGATGAATTGGATTCATGTGGTAAAATCATATCTTACTATTCAAATATAAACTTTTATTTTCACAATTTTTTGTATTTTAATAATATTTTAAGGTCTCCCAACTTGTAAACATTCTCAGTTTCAATGTGCTTCATCAAAAAAGTGTATACCTCGTGAATGGATATGTGATGGCGAACTTGATTGTGGTGCATCCTTAAGTTCTATTAAGGAACAAGATACATCTGATGAAGATCCACTGCAATGTAATATTATATAAATTGTGATACTAATATAATAGTAGAATGTCATTAACTGAAATTAAGATGAATTTTTGGTTAAGTTTAGAATATTTTAAGACTGTTTATATTTGACTCGTTAATTTATTGAGATTTTGCTCGATACAAAACATTTTTAATTGCTTATGTTAAAAATAATTTTTATACAATATTGATATAATTAAAAAATAAGTATTTTTCATATAGGTCAAAAACCTGGTAGCTGTCCACCAAATATGGCACGATGTGGTAATTCAACTAAGTGTGAATATATTGAAGTATTTTGTGATGGTACTGCTCATTGTGAAAATAGTACTGATGAAGGACATTTTTGTGGTAAAATTATTTAAATTTTTATATTTATAATTTATTAAAAAATATATTTAATATATTTTTAGAAAATATGGCTCCATGTCATGGTTTGAATTGTACTTATGGATGTAAACCAACTGGTAAAGGACCTGCTTGTTTTTGTCCTGAAGGAATGCAACCCCATAAAAATGAATGCATAGGTAACTTGCAAATTATTTTTATTGTTTGTTTAAAATTGCTACTCAATAAAATTTTTTCTTTTAGATATGGATGAATGTGAAATTTTAGATTATACTTGTGATCAAATTTGTTCTAATGAAAAAGGATCTTTTAATTGTAGCTGTGTGGCTGGTTATAATCAATTTAATTCAACATGTAAAGCTATTAATGGTAATTAAATATTTGAAAATTTGTTTTGTGCAATCAGTTAACTTTTTTATTATACTTTGTAGTTCCTGAAAATGAACCACCTACTATATTTGTTAGTACTTCAAAGGATATTAGAAGAATATACCTTAACGGAACTTCATATCCAGGTCCTAGATGTAATGTGCAAGCGTTATCTTTAACATTTGATCATAGAAATCATACAATTTGCTTTATTCATCAATATAATAAAACTGGGGTTGCGAAATTGAGCTGTGCTAAAACAGATAATCTTTCTGTATTTTGGGATTTACCATCACCTACATTTTACCCATTATTAGGTTTGAAGAGTAATGCAATTAAAATTTAAAATTTAAAATAACCGTGTTTATGATATTTTTTAGCTACTACTCATGTGGCATTAGATTGGGTGTCAGGCAACTGGTATTATGTAGATGATGATCGTGATATGATATATATGTGTACATCTACTATGAAATATTGTGATATTTTAATTGATGTGAATTTAAAAAAACCCAGAAGTATTGCTTTAGATCCAACTAAAGGGTTTGTATAAAATTTAATAATACAGGGTGTCCCGTACGAGTTAAAAAATGCAGTAACTTCTATTAATTATCTATTAATAAATTTAACTTTTTTGTTCTGAAAATTATTATTATAGTATTACGCTATAACAGTAATTTATAATTTTTTTTTTCTAGGATCAAAATTTTGAAATTTTATATTACAGTTTTAAAAAAATTTAAAATATCCATTTTGTGAATCTGATTAAAAAAAAAATTATTAGCGCTTAAATCTTTATTTAAGGTTAATGCATTTATTTTCTAAGATTTTTCTAAGTTTGTGAATATTGTTGAATAAGTCATATACAATTACCAATTTTATTGATGTCATAATATTACCATTATTACAATGTATTTGACAAAATTATTAAATTATTTGCATATTTAAATAAATCCTAGAAAACAAACGAAATAACTTTTATTAGAGGTTTAACTACCAATATTTTTCTGAAAATCAGGTTTACAAATTGGTTATTTTGAATTTTTTCTAAAACTATAATATAAAGTATCAAATTTGAGAATTTGGGTTCTAATAATAATAATAATAATAATAGTATGTTATTACTGTAGTGCAATGTTATAGTAATAATTTTCAAAAATAAAAAGATAAAAATTATTAATAGAATAAAAGTCATTGCATTTGTCTAATCATACTGGGACACCCTGTACATTATTTGAAAAAATAAAATTATTAATACTTTAAATGATTTTAAATATGTATTCATTAATTTATGGTGATTTCTTTATGTAAAGTACTTAACTTTTTACTAATTAATTCACTGGATTTTAGGTTATTATAGTTGTTTTTTTTCTATATTTTAAAGTAAAAATGAAGTACTTCATACTTTGTAGAATAATTATGGCATGCATTAAATTAGGGGGTAAACGCTAATAAAAATGTTTATATACTAAAAGTATATATAATACATATAAAAATAGTATATATATATATATATATTCATTTTTTCGCTTTCTAAGTTAGTCTATTTTGATTATAACGCAAAACAAATAATCTAATCTAAATGATATATGGCAAACATAATAAAATTATGTTTTTGTTATTATAGATTAATGTTTTTTACAAAGTGGGGACAATTTCCTGCAATGGTAGAAAGAGCTCAACTTAGTGGTCTTGAAAGACATCCTTTAGTAGACCATAAAATTGTGTATCCATATGGATTAACTGTTGATATCCCATCAGAACATGTTTATTGGGTTGACACTTACTTAGATTTTGTCGAAAGAATAAATTATGATGGATCTAATAGGCGTACAATACAAAAAGGATTTCCTGTAAGTAATCAAATACTTATAATATCTAACATATTATAATTAATATTTCCGTTGATTGTTCATTTAGGTTATAAATTTGTACGACATATCTGTGTTTGAAAATCATATGTATGTTACGTCTTGGAGATTGCAGAGTGTTATAAAACTTAACAAATTTAACAGTAGTTCTCACGAATCTTTGATGACAAATTTAAATCGACCTTTTACTATTCATGTATATCATAGACAAGAACAACCTGAAAGTAAGAAATATTTATTATTAATATTAATACTAAATACTATACAGTAAATGCTTTTTACATTTGTCTCTATATACCTATGTTCCTCACACAGCCATGCTCTGGTGTCGTCAGTTGATGTATCTATATTTTGAGTAAAAATATGTACACAGTGAGAGCTTCAAACTTTCATTCTTAGATACTTTATATCAGTATTTAATCACTGAGTCATTGTGACTTATTTTTCTACTATGAATACCTGTTTATTTAGGTCATGGTCTGCGAGAAGAAAAGTACTATACCCTACTCTTCAAGATAAATTATTTTTTTTAAAAACATTAATCTATATTACTGTGTTTAAATTTTCTTGTTGGCTTTTGGACTAAGAGTCTTTGCCACCACTGTCAAAGCCTTACATCTTTCCCTATCCTGATTGATTTATTTTTTAATCTTCTACGTTTAGCGCCTTTAAGTCCTGGATTATCCCATCGAACCACCGCTTCCTTGGTCTATCTCTTAGTTTTCTTCCACTTGGTTGATACTCTATGGCTACCTTTACAGCCTTTGATTTATCTCTCCACTTAGCGTATCTAAACTATTGTAATCGTTGTGCCTTTATGTAATTAGTTATTTTGGGGCTTTGCGTAATTTTTTGGATTTCGGTATTAGTTCTCCACCAGCACTCCAATTTGTCATCATATATCGCATTGCAAATCTTTTTCAACATCTTATTCTCAAAGGAGAGTAACCTTTTTTCCATTTTCGCTGTTATGTCTATACCATAATACATAGTTGCCTATTATATACTTTATTTCATACTTTGTCTGGCTGGCTGTCATATGCAAGTTAATTTTAAATTTTATTGGTTCTTATCTAATATGGTCTCATCAATGGTGCCTATCTCGTGCCGCCTAGTAATTAATGATAAGATACGGCCATGCCACACACGCTGTATACACTGTGTTTACAGAAAACTTTCAATATTTTATTTTTGTTCGTAAATACAATGTATAAATTATTTTCCTGTTGTCAATAGTAGAATATAAAACTGATGTAGTAAATGGCTTTTTTTGTTTTAATAAAAACACTTTAATAAACTGCATCTCAATTCAGAATTGTTTGATATATTGAAAAACGATTTATCGTTTGTTCAAAATTTAAGACTCGAAGAGCAATTTCCACCCGAGGAGACAAGAATACCTATAGTGCAACATAATATGTCCAGATTTTTTATTGTAATATTGAATTTATTTTTAGAGTAAAATTTAATAAATGCTTTTTGTAGCTTTTTTTTGGGTACTTAAAATGCTTTTTTGCAGATTTATTTCACTACAAAATCCTTGCCCTAGTCATGAGAATTTTTGAGTCCAATTATTGGTACATAGTATGATTCCTTCTCTAACTTAGCGTTAGTATTCTCGTTTATAACTTAAATAGTGTTTCAGGCGCATTGTCATATACTCTAGTCATTAAGTCATAAATTGATTCCTTAACCTCATTTTCGCTGTTTTCAGTAGAGGAATGTATGTTTATTATGAATAAATCTATATGTTTCATCTTAATTCTTACTGAACTAAACTGCTTTGATATTGTGTTAAATTTAGTTACTTGTGATTTATAGTCTTTGTGTATTTCAAATCCCGCACTGATGTTATGTTTACTTTCCATTCCCTTGTAGTAAATTATGTATTCACCAACTCTTATTTGTCCTACACCTGTCCATCTTATCTCTTGTAACACTCTGTACTTCTTTCTCTAACACTTCGGTGAGATTTTGACATGTACCAGTTTTGTATAAACGTAGTATGTTCTAAGTCGTAATCCTTGTATCTCTACAATTCTGTTTTTAGTTCCATTTGGTTTTTTTGAGGTCTTCAATCCGTTTTTTCCTAGGCTTCATTGGTAGTTTCATAACACAGTTTTTTTACGATGTAGGGCTAGGTTAGCCCTACACTAAACTTCTTTAACCCAGGAAGAGGGAGCTCGGGGCCCCTGGTTTGCTAAACCTGTAAACTCTAGGTGTCCCCTTGAGGGTATTGTGTTTAAATAGTTAAAATATACATTATAAACTACAAAATACTATTTGACTTTAATTTAATTTGTTTTTCTTTACAGATCATTAATTAAATATGAATAGCTTAAAATATAATTTATAAATGGCATAATTTTGTATTGTTTTATTTAGTTGAACATCCTTGTATGATTAATAATGGAGGCTGTGATCATATCTGTGTAACTGCTTATAAGAATAAAGTACCTATTGCTCAATGTTTATGTCAACCTGGCTACAGACTCACTTCTGGAAAATGTGTTTGTTAGTATATTGTTCTTTTTGTTTAGTTATATTTTAAATTTTAAGTTTATAGGTATATACATTTCATTATTTTTTTCAGCATCTAAAATGTCTGCATTTTTGATTTTTGGGAAAAGTAACCCACCAATGATTAAAGGTATATCTATGAATCCAGAAAAACATATAGAAAAAATTATTTTACCATTGAATGCTGGTCGAATGCCTACGTCTATTGATTATGATGTCAAAACACAGTCGATCTATTATTCAGGAGGCGAAAAAAATGCTATTGAACGAATGAGATTAAATGGAACCAAAAAAGAATCTGTTAAAATGCTTCCTGAAATGAATTGTGAAGGTTTAGCTGTTGACTGGACTGGTCGTAATTTATTCTGGACAGATGAAGGTTTAGGTACAGTTAATGTATTTAAGATAGACGATCCAACTAAACAAAAAGTATTGATAACTGATAAATTATATCATCCTAGATCAATTGTACTTGATCCTAAAAATGGGTATGTAAAGTATTTTGTCTATTTCATTATTCTTAATGTTTTTAAGTTTATTATGTATTTTTAAAGTTACATGTACTGGGGAAATTGGCCCCGAGGTTCTACTAAAACTGTTGGCAGTATTGAGAAAGCCTGGATGGATGGAAATAATCGAACAAGCTTTGTTAATGTAGATATTCAATGGCCAATAAGTCTTACTTTAGATTTTTTTACCAGAAGGTTGTACTGGTCAGATGTTTATAATGATCGAATAGAACGTATTGATTTGGATGGCAGTAATAGAGAAGTTATTAAACAATCGACTCCTTATCCATACGGAATTGCTATATATAATGATTTATTGTTTTGGACTGAAAGTGATCCTAGTGAAGTATTAGTAAAAAGCTATGATTTAGTAAATAAATCTCAAAAAGTTTTAGGAATAGAAAATCCACCACTTTTTACATTAAAAGTGTATAATAGTGAAGCTCAAGGTAAGATTTCTATACATTATTTTTGTCTGAGTGTTAAATAATTTTGTTTTTATATTTGATAAAATAAAAATGAAATTTTATAAATACATTTTTTTATGATGGATACATATTAATAAATTCTGTAATCAATTACTGTATACTAAATTCTGAATGATTCATTTTTGTAAAGCACTGACATTTTTAATAAACATATATGTATTATAAATTAAAATCATAATATGTTATTACTTTATAACTTTTAAATGCTTATTATTTTATCTTTTATTTTTAGTCAAAGCATCTCCATATTGGTGTGAAAAATCAGATTTTTGTCCTGGGTTATGTATGTCTACACCTAATGGACCTGTTTGTATGTGTAACGACAATTATATATTAAAAACAACTGATGATAAAAAGAAAGAATGTGTCAAATCTAGTAATTATTCTTTACCTAATTCCTGTGGTGTTGATGATTTTCAATGTGTAAATAAGCTGTGTGTACTCAAAAAATATGTTTGTGATGGGGACAATGATTGCGGAGATGGCTCAGATGAAGACACTTCAATAGATGGCCCTTGCTGTAAGAATTGTTGTCAAAAACATTAGCTTCTTCATTTCATTCAGAATCTAAAAATTGTATGTTTAGAATTTAACTACAAATAAATGTGTATACTTTTTAGCGAAAAACAATACTTGTCCGCAAGAAAACTTTTCTTGTGATCATAATAAATGTATTTCAAAATTCTGGGTTTGTGATGGTGACAATGATTGTGACGATAAAACTGATGAGTCACCAGAATTATGTGATTCATGTTTAGCATCACAATTTGCATGTACAGTTACTAAACGATGTATTCCTCATTCTTGGGTGTGTGATGGCACATTAGACTGTGGAGAAGGAGATACATCAGATGAGCATCAATATTGTGGTATGTGTAAGGTTTAAAAACTATGTATTAGCTATAATAATAATACTAAAAAAAAAAAAAATTATATTAAAGAGCGGATATTAATTAATTTTCCCTTCAATTCGAAATGTCTCAATATTTTTTTTATACTTGTTTGTTTTATCATTAAAATTGACTTGCTTGGTTTATTTATTAATTTAATATTATCCTAGATAGATGTATAATGAGCAAAATTAGTATATATGTATACTACTAATTATTTATTGTTAACTAAAAAACTAAGTTACTATAGATAGTATATTTACGTTAAGAGCATTTTTCAGTAATATGTAATATAAATGACAACCAGTGGCGTCGCCTTTATTATGTATATCTTATAAATTAGATAAAAATCAATTGTCTCCAAGAAATACTCTTAATGTAAATGATCTATAGCAAATTACAAATTTTAATAAGCAATTTTTTTTTAGAAACCCTTCATACTTGTCAAGAATTTGAGTTTACATGTAAAAATGGGCATTGTTTATCATATGAATATATTTGTAATGCTGAAGATAATTGTGGTGATGGATCAGATGAAGAAAAATGTTCTGATTGTTCTGGCCAAGTAAAAATAATTGTTTATAATTTTAAATTTTGATTAAAATTTTAATTGTATTAATTGTATATATATGTATTTTTTTTTTAATTGTATTAATATAATAGTATTTATTTTGATTTTTTAAAATTTTATTTTAGTTTCTTTGTACAAAAAATAATACATGCATTTCGTTAACAAAAAAATGTGATGGAGTAATTGATTGTGATGGTGCAACAGATGAATTAAATTGTAGTGAAATTAATAACACTAATACATGTTCAAATGATGAGTTTTTATGTCCCAATACTACTGGTTTTTGTATTGATAAAGGTTATGTGTGTGATGGGTTACCAGATTGTCCTGAAGCTTTTGATGAAAAAAATTGTTGTAAGTTTTATTGTTAATATTTCCAGTAGAAATTAATTTTGAGTTTTCATCTTTCATATGCTTCTTTAATTGTTCTAATAAACATATTTATACATCATGTATGCATGGCTAAACTGCTAATTTTTATCTCATTAATAATTATGATAAGTGGTTAAATTATTAAATTTAATTAGTTTATAAGCAGGGGTAGACAGTATTTGAAATACAATTATATCTTGTATTTTGTATTTACTGAGTATTTTGTATATTTTATTTAAATTCTATTTTTATATAATGTATTTAGTATTTTAGATATTTTAGATTACAAAATATTTCAAGTAAATACTATATACTTTTTACTCTGGTCGTCTGGGTGGGAAGTGAGTAATTAATTTCAGTCGGGGGTTACATGTGTAGCACAAACCAAAGCCGCATTTCTTCCAAGACTGAAATTGCTTTCCCATATGAGCCACTCTTGACCTGAAACTATTTACTCATGTTTTTTTCTTGTTCAGTAGGAAAAGACCAATGGGAGTAAAGTAGTACTTTATCGCCTGCTGGATGGAAAAAGATCACTTTTCATTCCATCGAAAATTAATCTTTCAGCGTACACATGACAAAAAGTTTTTTGTGGCTCACATAGAACTCTATTAAAATATTTTGGCCCATTTAATACTTTGAGATTGACAGGCCTGTATTATGTGGTTTTAAGGAACATATATAATAATTAGTTTTAGACATTGAGTGTCACTTTGCTTCGCAGCTCTGTTTGCTTTGTTCACTACACTAAAGTGAAAGCTTGTGTTTCACCTCTAGTGTTTTCATACTTGGCATTTAAAATGATACATCCCTCGATTTGCTTTGAAAATACCATATTGGTAAACAATAGACTTTTCATGAAACATAGTTTTAAGGTGAAAAATAAACGTAATTTGTTAAAGGCTCCGATTTGCTTTGCCTCCCTTAACTTAAAAACTTAGAGTTTTCGACTATTTTGAAATGTATCATCCTTTTTAAAATGGCGATTTAACCATAGGTCATGTTTACATACATTTTTAATTAAGTATATTTTTGTGAAAATTCCTTTGTTATAAAAAAATGAAAAAATTGTATTTGGAGTCATCAAGCTATACAATGCATTAAAATGTCGAGATAGCATACAACACCATTACCATAATATGCAAAAAAAAATATAAATTAAATATTAATAATAATAAAATATATAAATAAGATTTGTTTTTGACAAAATTACAAATATTTTTTGTAATAATTTTGATATTTTGTATCACAAACTAATATAGTATACACACAATTTTATTTTTTACCAACTTCATTTTTTGATAATCAAAGTTTATTCTTAGTCCCATTACATTTTAATTTTATTGTATTTTTATTTTAGCTTCAATTAAAAACCCTCATGAAGTACATAAGCCGCCTTTAGACACTCTTTGTCCTTATCCAAATCATTCTTGTGACAATAACACAGAGTGTTGGAATATAGACTATGTGTGTGATGGTAAAAATGACTGTATAGATGAATCAGACGAAGGTGTAAGATGTCGTAAGTTTTATAATTGATTTGAGTAATTTTTAATTAAATATATTAGTTATTTTATATTTACTTTCATACATTAATTTTATCAAAATGTTTTGATTTTTAATGTAAGTCTAAATTTGAAGAAGAAGGTAAGAGTTTAATTGATTGTACAATCAATATATATGAATGATTCCATCAAATCGAGAGGACAACTTGTTTGGATGACCCATTCACAGAATTGTTTGAAACTTTGACAGATTTTAGTCTTCGATAAAATATGCGGTATCCTAACATTTGATGAGTATGTTATACTTGTGTACCGACAATTTAGAGTGGTTATTTAGGTGTGCGACAATTGAGTGCATTAATAATTAAGTGTACGAAAATTGTGTGCGTTTATCGCTTTATCACAATTTTATTAATGTGCATCTATAGTTTTATTATGGACTGTTCCAAATTAGGTCTAGGACATTTTAGCACTGCAGGTATATGATTATAATAAAACTTAAGCTCTTGTATTTAGGTGAAGAGTTACAGTACGAAATTGTAAATTATACTTCACAGTAGACAATGTCTGCGCGTGTTTTAGCACTTGTGGTTACACTTCTTCAGCGTCGTCGTTTTGTAATTATATGACATTGAGTGTAGCTTCGCTCCGTTTGTTTTGCTCACTTTGCAAAATTCTCCTCGTTCTTCACGCCCGATTCAAATCAAAGTCAACGCTCGGCTTGCTGTGCAACAAGAGAACATTTCTGTTTTTATAATTGGTGATTTTATCAACATGCTCATGAGTAATCTTACAAAATTATTTCATCATTAATTTCAGCATAAACTCGACATTTACCATGTATCTTTATTATTACGACAACTTTTAAAAATGTTTATGTATGATGTATGATTGTAATTAAATTTATCAAAGATGTATATAAAACCATCTTGTACAAAAATCTCCTATTCTCCTTTTTAGATTCTGAACGAAGTGAAGAAACTAGTGATTTTACAATGATGTTTATTTTTTTTTATTATTTTTTTTATTTTTGCTGTGTACAATTTTTGGTATATAAATACTTGTCCAAAAGTTTCGATCAATAACTTTTTGAAACCCGATTCGCCTCTAGATTGTACTTTAAAGAGGTCATTTTTTGAATTTCTCAATTCTTCAATGTTTTTTTTTGGAAAAAAC
>JAIPRM010002858.1:0-28472 GCA_025469315.1 Stegophylla sp. TES_Ste_2020
TTTTTTTTTTTAAATTAAATGTTTTTTTTTTTTTTTTTTTTTTTTTTGTTCAAATCAACAAGTGCAGCGGAGAAAATCTTTATGATTTTTACGACGGCAGACTTTTTTTCGCTGCAGCCGCTGCTATCCGCGGAATCGCTTAAATATTAATATTAAATATCAATTTTAAAAACTCTGTTAAATGGTCATCATATACTATATTATATATATATATACATTATCGACCGGGACACCTGTTGTAGTACGTTGTATGGATAATGCGCAGTGC
The DNA here is from genome assembly GCA_025469315.1 of Stegophylla sp. TES_Ste_2020. Lineage (NCBI taxonomy): Eukaryota > Metazoa > Arthropoda > Insecta > Hemiptera > Aphididae > Stegophylla > Stegophylla sp. TES_Ste_2020. Next base: position 269 of record JAIPRM010002858.1, read on the forward strand.
ACGTGTGGGGAGGTGTCATTGACGGTACTCTAATATCATAACACATAGAGAGGTGTACCTATATTAAAAATGCAACTATGACGGTGTGCCACGTCACTTGATATAATTATGTACTCGTGTAATACACCATATTATGCATAATATTAATAATATTACGGCCCATGAGAATTCCGAATATAGATCTACAGAAATGTATGTTAATTATAACGTCGATTTCGGTGACTCGCAACAGCACTCGTCCTACTGACCGCCTTGTACCGTATTATCAATTAGGTATTAAAACTTATTTAACATTTTAATTTAACCGCGATACATGCAAGTTTACTCATAATATTATAGACGGGGTGTCCCTCAAACAATCATACATATAATCATACATATCTCCAAAGATAATATAAAGAAAATTCAAATCCGATTTTTTACATGACTCACGGGGACGAAGACTAATAATACTTCTTATTGTAAATCAATTTAATATTTTGTTTAATTAAAAGTAGAAAATTATATTTTTATTTTATTATTTTCGAGAAATTTGTAGACTACTTAATTTTTCTAAACATTTTGACGTTTTAATATTTTATTTCCATTAATTCCATAATTTTTAATATTTTTTTAAATTAATACTTTCTTATATTATGAATAACATAGTCATTAGTCAATAACTATTTAATATTTTGAAAATTAAAATTATAGGTGCTTACCAAGTCTCGATTTCTGATGAGACTCATTTAATTATTAAATTAAAAAAAAGAAATTTAACGAGAAAAAAAATGGCCTGAAAAAAATGTCGAAATTTTTTTTTTTTTAATTGACTTTGCGAGTTTTTCATAATTCATAATTTGATTTTATTCAATATCTTAGAAGATATTGCAATATGTAAATCCTCGCGAGAATCCCAGTTTATTACCCATGCACAGTGTGAAATAAATTCCAAACTATATCGTCGGTTGTTGCATATTTTATATAATTGAAAACGTTGTTACGAATAATAAATATGAATACCTATCATATTATATTAAATTTTATTGAATAGAACTGAATAGTTAAGCGTAATATTATGTATTAATATGCGAGAACGATGTGTATGATAATGATATCGTGAAGTTACAGTTGATTTGTTAATTAAAATTAATTGATAGTACTGTAGAGATTAAAATTATTATTGGATTTTTGTTTTAATTTATGCAAAATATACAATCGATTCTAATCGCTTGGGGTGGTTTTAATACTGTTTTGAAATTTAACATATTATCAATCGCACGAAAATACTAAATGAAATAATTAATCGTACACCCACTCAATTAAGTAATTTTTTCCGTAAATTATTAAAATTACATGATTATGAAGTCACTCGGAATGAAAACAGGAAAAATGCAAAAATATCTTTGTTCATAAAAGTGTTATTCGTTTCAAATTTAAAATCGATCGTATCATAAGACCATGTAAACAATATGATTTACCATTAAATTATACCAAACAAGTCTCTTTATTGTCTAATGAAGTTTACAGTGTACGTACATAATAAATTGAGAAGTAAAATTTCTCTAAGCGGTTACTTAAATTTATCAATATTATTGCTGAATAAGTATCGTGAAAAGTGTAAGAAAGTCTCAACATTTTGTAATATGCGTGTAGGTTTTTTTTAATATTATTAGGGCATCGGTAACCTTTATGCGTAGGTAGTATAAAACTTAATATCACACACAATATCGTTTATATGAATCGTCGTGATCGCTGTTCCCCGGTCCATTACACGACTCGATCGTTGTAGAAAGACGTCCTCGAATAAATAGCCTTACACGCATTCGCTGGATAATAAAACTGCAAATCAATGAAATTATATATAATTTTACGTACAGTGTGTTATTTAGCGTAACACGAATAATTAAATTCTACTGTGTATACACTAAAAACGTTGTGACGAAACACGATAATTTAATTTAATCGTATTTCGTTTTACACATTATTATTTTCTTGTAATGTTTTTGCAATAGTAATAATAATAATAATAATAATAATAAAAAAAAATCATGATTCTCACGTTAAAATACTAGCCGACCCGTGCCTAAATTAATAAAGCGCACTTCTTGTACAATAATAACAGTACTGTATTTAACATTATAATTTTTAAGTATCTGGATAAATAGTGATATAATGCTATTAAAATAAATTATGTACACCGGAAATATACCATAACATTATAATAACACGAATAAAAAAAACTTTTCGAACTCGTGGCGACCGTGGCGTGGTATTTTTTCAACGCAAACAGGTGTCACTAGGAGGGGCGTAGGGTTAAAATCTAATGAAACAGCGTATAATTATTGTGAAAAGCCAGAAAAAATAATATTGTGTTAACATTTATAATATTATTCTTCTGTAATCTTAGCTCTATTCATTGACGAGTAATAATTAAAATTAAAAGTTTACTTATTTTATCACTTCGAATGTAACAAATGTGATTGGTTTTATATTTTATAGATACGCTGTCATACCCCTTGCCTCGCAGTAATCTTGTCACCTCACCATATATTATTAAACATAGACGTACAACTACAATTTCATTTCAAAACTTTTGAATTTATTACTCTTGACATAAAATTAATTCGAACCGTGACAGAAAATTACTTGTAGTAGACAACTTGTATAAGTGAAAAAATCCCTATTTTTTCACTTGTACAGTTGTCAGGGTATCATCTCGTTAATTGAATATAGCAGTGAAAATAATAAATACTACAAATGGAATAACAACTGTGGATGACGGGCAATATTAAAATTATAATAATTAGTTTTCATTACCACTATTCTTAGTATCGTATTATTTTTTAAGTTTAATTCATTAGTTTAAAATTTCAGTAAGAACTGAAAGCTATTTTCGGGGGATTTGGCGAAGTTGGCCTGAACACCATACCAGAGAGGGCCTTAAAATTTTTCGTTAAAAGTGCATATATTTTGTAGTTTTTGAAGTTGCAGACTACACGGGTAGGTTTCATTATATTTTGTTTCGGTTATAATTTTATTATTTTTCAAACTAGCTCTAAAATTTACAAAAATTTTAACTTAAAAAAAAACAAAGCTATACCTTAAGTGAATAATTTATGCACACGTTTCAGAGCAATAATAATCGCTCGAGTACTGGGAACATTGGGTATCCGCGCCGTGTTCGTGCGCGTTATTATACGGTCGATTATTATTATTTCGTGACCGGTGCGTCGAAGTCGAGAGCGATTTTCGCAATCACGCGCCAGTGAGAATAATATTATTATTATAATCGCAGTGTTAATATTACACTTACGGTACGGGTGTCTGCCTAATTAATTTCGGTGATCGAACAACAACAACACACTTCCGACCGATCGGCCGCCAAGTGTAATATCATTATATTGCGGCACGACCGGTCCGTATAAAAGCCATTAAAACATTTCACAAACCTATTCGCCACAATTTATAGTACACAACGTATATTTTAATTGTAAGTACGCGAGAGCTCGTGTGCGAACCGACTCGACGCAATATAATAATAATAAAATAAAACAGACACGTGTTGTATTGATATATAGTTAATACACACGTAAATGTATATATGTGTGTCACGAGTGCACGAAACGTCTGAATGCATATCATAATATTATAATAAAGGTACACGGGTATAATTAATACGTGGTACACACACTCTGCGTAACATTTATAAAAATATAATAATATGTATTAATTGTTGTATTGTAACACGTCATATATATATATACAGTGGTAATATAACAATATGTTAATGTACCGAACTCGATCGCGCGGTATCGACGATGATCATGACGACGACGATGACCGAGTAAATACGTAATAAGACGGGCGATAGATTTATTATTTATTTTTTTTTTTCCATCTCTCCGTTTTTGATTGTTCGCGCCGCGGCGCCTTTTGATTATTATTACCGAACTGTGGCCGTTTCCGCGTGCGCGTCAGATAATAATACACGTAATATTACACTTACCCGTGTACGTGTTGTATATTGTTGCCGTACAATGCGCAGCGTGTTCTACAGAAGTTAAGTCATTCGGTTTAATAGCAACAAAGCGAGCGGCGCGAGTGTGCACAGTACATAATATAGTATACATATATTATATTGTGTCCATATACATGGTAAAATTTACATACTAGATACATAAAATATTATGTGTATATATAGAACGAGAGAACTGGAAACGGAGTGCTACGACGACGACGACGACGGGGCAAAGAATTAAAATAATAAAAATTAATTGCATAGGTTATACGTTTTGACGGACACGTTAATAGAAACGATAATAATATGTAATAATAAAACTATATCGTAGTTTTGTTGTAACACTTATATTGTTATGATAATCCGGTGCGATTTAACGTAAAGTTCAATAAATATTACACGTATACGCGTCAAATGTTATTGTATTTGCCAATATACCAACGTTTTGTTCGTGCCACAACCGTCGGTCACTATAATATAATACAATATTATGACCTATTACAATAATAACATTGTAATAGGCGCGCGCTCGTGTATCATAATTCCCGTATAGCAAGGACCTATTGACCGTTCGGACTCGACCACAAGTTTCATTAACAAGCTTCTATAGATTAGAAATTCCGTCTTTACATAAGTCCTTCAACAACGTGATTTTGCACAAAGAAACACTATACCGAAATGTTGAGTGAAATACGCCATAAACTAGATTTTATGAAATCGATTTTAGGAATATAAGTCGTCACTCCGGAAACAACGTTACAATAGAAACTTGAAATATTCATCGATTATCAGAAATAACAAATACGTCATAAACATTTACAAAGAAATATACGTAGGTAAATAGTAAATGCGGAACTTTAAATATTCATTTTTTTCTCCTTTAACTAGGTATTTTAATATTTTTTTTCTAGAAGATTCACTACATTTTTTCTGCCTGTGTTTAATATTTCACAGCGATTAGCTATCGACAAATGTGTATACTCGTTCAAAGTTATAAATTATAATTGCCGAACCAATCATCTCGTTAATTTGAATGATAACAGATTTATTTTTGTTATTGTAACATTTCATTTCCAATTTTATCCTTTAAAAAGTGAAAAATGTTGTTCAATCCTAATTATTTTTAATTAATACTCATCTATATTGTATAATACATAAATGGGTCTACATATATTTGAATTATTATGAAAATCTGTTTAATTGATTTTTATACTTTGTAAGCGATTAAATTCTATAAAATACATCATAATTTATCAGATTTTACTCAATTATCGCTATCTTTTATAAAATTTCAATTAAACGAAAACCGTTAATACATATATTTTCAAGTCCATTTCCCCTTGTCTGAAACTGAGTTCAGGGACGCCCCCGGGCCCTAGACGCGTGTACATAATACAAAATCTTATCTTAAGCCGTATACATAATAATTATATTATTATTATAATATTGTTATGTTATACACGCACACACTTTTATTATATATAGACTGTGTATATTATAATACTATTGTAATAGAGTGGTGCTCGTGAGCGTGCCACGCGTATACATTGTGTATTCGGCGCGAGTTTCTGCGGCTGTCGTGACTCGAGGGTGATACACGTTGACCTACGTCAGGACCACTGACTGATATTTCTATAATACACATGGAGTAGCTGTCGTGCGAAAACGGTATACAGTGTACAGGACACGTCCGCACGGCAGCAATGACCATTTCGTATGACGGTGTTGGGCCAAGAAAAATACTAAGTACCGAGAGAAAAATTGAAAACGATTCCATACATAAGTATTTATGTTATATACAGTTAAAAAAATATAAGTTACTCTTTGTTTATCTTTTTTTATTTACAAACAAAAAAATATAATGCTTATGAAATACTAATTTACGGAAGAGTAACGGCTTAGTCCAATCCCATCAAACAAAATCAATCGACAACACACTTATCCTTCATACGTTTATACAAATACAAATTTTGATTTAAAACCCAAAGTATAGGAATGAAAACATCATAAAATATCTACACTGCAGGTTGGAAGCAATGGCCTGCAAGAGGATGACACGGAAAAGGAGTATTGACGAGTTTGTATACAACGCGTTAAAAGTCACCGCGGTTTTTCTCTGCGCACACTTCTACGTATAAACAAGTAGTCTAGTGTAGTCTACGAGACACTAGCAAAACCAAAATGTGAAAACATAATCAATGAAATATAATTAGCAAAATATTTAATAACAAATGTCGATTATATAATAAATATATAAGCCATTGTGGTTTAGGTGTATCATATTATATGTATTTGAATCCAACGTACCGACCGATCTAAGATCAAGTGATAGAATCTGAATCCATGTTTGAATTTGTATAAAAGTCTACTTTTGATCGATTCTTCCAGTTCTTCGATTTTGCTATCCTTATAAATTCGACAAAGTACAATCAAACGAATTAGAAATTTAAAAAAAGACGGACATACTTCGCATTACGAATATTCTTCGCTCAGATACACTTGGTGGACGTGTAGAATTTTAAAGAAATAATAAATCATTTCTTCAATAAGACTATTCTGAACGAAGGTAGTAAATATTATAAAGAACAATAATCGTTGTAATTTTCAATACAACCACCAAGAGTATCTAACTCGAAGAGTGAAGAATATCCGTGGTGCGAAGTGTGTCGGGGCCTTTCTTGTGCTATACATTACTTTATTTTACTTTACTTTACTTTTTTTTTTTTTAATAAATAAAGAAGAGGAAAAAAAATGAATGAGAAAAAAGTGTTGGAAAAATGTCCAAAATATTTTTTTTACATTTTCAAAATTTTCTTGCGCCAAAATATTTCTCATACTATTGTTTATCTATGTTTAAATTTTCATGAAGTTTGGATAAAAAAACGATGGTTCCGAGTGTTTTTTGTCAAATTTTGGGTAGTTTCCTTCTATCACCAAAAAATGAAAAGAGTTGCTGGTCGATATTTTTGGACAAGTATTTCCATACGAAAATGTGTGTACAGGAAAAAAAAAAACATTGTAAAAACACTAGTTTTTCACTTCGTCCAGAATCTGCAACATCTATATCGTGTAGCACTACTATAGTATACTAGCTATGAACGAGCATATACAGATCGGACGAAAACGTTGCAAAAAGGTCTCTAGTATAATAATAATATAATCGCAAGATCATAGGTACATTGCATTCATCAAGTACACCTATAATAAAAAAAAAAAAAAAAAAAAAAAAATGTACGTCCGCATGATAATTAACGATAAATAATTATTATAATCGTATTCGAGTGTGGTACCTAGCTGTAATATCGCTTTCGGCTCAGAGGAGAGATTAGATCACGCCGTGTGTATCATTGATCCTTGAGATTACCTTTTAAAAATTTTATATAGACACACTCGGCGTTTTATATAATATCATTAGATACATTTTATTAAAATATGTACTAATCGATCATTAAATTGTTTTATGATCAACGGTTGTGTGGAAATTCCCATAGCCCAAGAGCTGAAATATTGAGCGTACGTTTGTGTATGCAGATTCAGGATTTTTGCTTAGGGGGTCATCAAAATGATTATGATTATTAGAATGAAATAATAAAATTATGCTCTGATGATGTAAGAAGTTAATCTGGTTTATCACTAAACTATTTTTTAGAAAAACTTACCAAAATCAGACAGAATCTATATAGCATTTAACATCAATTCTCTGATTATTATTCAACTAAACAATAAAATTTTGCTAAGACCCAGGGTTCTGTTCATCCGTTGTTGCTGATAAAACGTTACAATTAATTTAAATACCCAACTGTTTAATACATGCGAGTATTATTTTACGAATTAAAATTTTTAATAGATAATCATGAGTATTACGTATTTTTATTAATTACCTAATTTTAGCTTCAAATTGAAGTGTTATGCATTATGATTCCTTTACATATTGCATATGGGTTCAGTTATAATTCAATGGACAATTGTAAGGTTTCTCGATGGTGAACTCTCCCGGGTGTACTTCCGCACTACCTGAAAGTAAACTCTCTCTGGTCAATATTATGTTTGATTGAAGGAAACGTGTAAATTCTACCGGGTCTACTAAGTAGTCAAAAGGTAATTTATTTTTAACTTTTTGACTCATTGTTTTGTTGTACTTTTATTTTACAAAAATATTTCACGTAATAATAATTATTTATATTTGAAATCTGTCGGATTAAGAATTAAATGTTTTCTGAGATTTTAATTGAAAACAAATCATTTCATTGCGATAAAATGAACCAGTTTCGTCAATACTGTAATAAAGGTTATACCGGCTTGGCGCTTACATAGAAACGAGCAAGGCCAATTTGGCGCGGGACTGCCAATGTATATCCTGCGATATCCGAAACGGTGCTGCTGGTTTACCACCGCCGAATCGATTAACTATTGAAATTTTGGAAACCATTGTTCCTACAATGATGATAATTGTCGAACGAAAATATGAAAAAAAAAATTCGTATCTGAAACCGGTCAGATGCGTGTATATAATGTATATATAATATAATATATAGTACATACGAGCGTATCAGCGAACTCGACGGTTGGCATATTATAATATAGTGTTTAAGAGGAGAAAAAAAAAATAATTCGTATAATATAAATCGATATTAATAACGACGAGACGCAGAATAACAACGTAACGACTTGAATCACGAGCTGGTATTATCCGCACACTTGCGTGCGCCCGTGTCGCGTTTCGGATGAATGGAAAGTGAATAATAACAACATAAATAAACGAATAAAAACACGCGCGCGCGCGCATAAATAAATAATAATATACCTATTATACATTTTTGCAGAATCAACGCGCCACAAGTGCGAGAAAATAATAAATATATATATATATGTATATATTATATTAAAATATACCTATTATACGCTATTGTTTGCGCGCCGAGCGTATTTATATTTATCGGAATTTCGATTGACTATATAAAAATTAACGAATCATCTCGTGGAGATCGCGGTTTACCGGAAAAAATTTGCTAATACATCGGAACTAATGAATACGATTAAAAAAAAAAAAAAAAATGTGTACTTCGCACCTGGGGTGGAGTACTCTTGGCGGTTGCGTTGAACTTTAAAGAAACGATAAATCGTTTCTTAAATAAAACAATTTTGAGCAGAGCTTCATTTAATATACAATAATCGTAATTTTCGATATGCTTAACATTTGTTTTATTTTAATAATAGAATAAGTCATGTGCAATTCGCCATTCGTGTAAATGATTAAATTTGTGTAAAAAGTTACTTAATAATAATATTATCACCAAGTGATCGAAATTCAACCAGATTTTGTTACATACCTACATGATTAACGAAATACGAAAATTGATTTTTCATATATTTTCCCCTACACCTAATGAATATTCCATAAATAACTTCAAATTACAATAAAATATAAACGTCATAATAAAATAAAATTAAAGAGGCTCTAATTATCGTAAATCAACATTGATTCGCTGTAATATAATTTGTATAAATATTTACCGTGTTGCCTTCCTGGTCAGTCACGGTTGAAAAATATGCTAAATATTTAGTTTATCGAGTAGGATTTGTATTGATAATGATTGAAATAATATTATAATAGAAAAAGGAAACATAGTTAAAAGAATTTTAAGTATTGATAAACAATTTTATTATTATAATAAAATCTTGTTTACAATTAGATTATTTTTGAATACTAATGCTGAATAGAATATTAGATTTTATATCCATTGATGACCTTCAAGTCTAGAAGTGATTATAGTATTAGAATTATTATGCCTATGGCTACATATATTTTATTAAAATATTAGATATGAATCTTTAATTTTTTTTTTGATTTATCTGTTTACATAGTTTTAAACTTTTTAATGAACTGAAATCGAAAATTGAACGAACGCTTGGTAGAGGACATACGGAGTTGAAAAAAAATATGAGGTTGATGTAATTAAGTGAGAGTATATATAACTCATACATTTGACAATCGATGAACTTATATAATACACACAAGAGAAGAAGATAAATAGTTTCATCACATAAATATTAAATATAATGAAAAATGTATAATAATAAAGTTATTTAATTTAAGAAAATTTAAAATGATCTGTAAATTGTATACTTGTTTTTATCTTTTAGAAATAATATTTTTAAGACTCATTTGAAAATCAAATGGAATTTTACACTTTTTTTTTTTAAAAAACTTAACGGGAAAATAAATTTTGATTCTTTTATGTGACTGAAAAATATTTGTTCATGCGAAACTATAATTTTGAGATGAATTAAAATTTTTTAAAAATTACATTTTGATCACTTAAAATGATACGTGAGCACTACGATCACCATAGATCTGATAGATCATGAAAATGTGTTAAAAAAATATAAGTACAGTATAATAATGTTTCCAATATGATTTTCAATTCAATCCCTGAGTGTAAAACATTCAAATTTACATAACATATCAGATTTTTCTAAATCGATTTACTTTAATACTATACATTTTTCACTCTTTTGAATATTTATACGATAAAACTGGTGTATAAAAAATAATATTTGATCACTCTGTACGGGAATGCGTACCTGAACCGATATACGATGAAATTATTAATTTATCCCGATAGAAATCTCGAAACGTTATATGGAAGTGGATATTTTAACACTTCTATACATTCATACATATATATATATATATATATATATATGTTTTACATATTTATTATAATGTTATATTCGGTTGCCGCAAAGACGTTGTGACGATACAGTCGTATATATTATATTATTTATTATAATATTTTATAATACATATAACTCATAGTGTATAGCGCGATTTGCGTACACAGATAAATTCGCGTTTCAATCGACTACTGAATTTGTATTACGCCCACGTTTCGGGATTTGACATAATAACCAGATTAATTTATTACTAAAACATTATTATGTATTTTATTTTTTATCCGGAAAACATTAGCCACACTGGTCGGTGGTTGATTGCATTTTTCTTTTTGAATACGAATTAATTAAATGTACACACGCATACGAAACTATTGACGAACGCATACCTCCAACCCATGGAGTACGTAATATATATATATATATATTAATACACATTATTTGCGCCTAATGCCATGCTCACATACATGCAAATATTATAATAATATAGGGTGACCATATTTAAGAAAATAAAATACAGGACAAAAATATTTTTCATAATATTTTTAAATAAATAAGTATTACATATATATATATATATATATGTTTTTGAATCGTGACAAAAGTATAATTTTTAAACTACCTATTATAGATTAAATTTAAACACATAAAAACATTATTTTGAAAAAACATAAAATAACACAATGAAACTAAATTGATACTTTTTAAAATTTCTTCAAATGTAATCATTTATTCATGCATATTGTATACTTTACTTTCTAAAAAAAACTTGTTTATTCATTTTACGATTTTAATTGATCTAATGGTATCCAAAAGATTTCTAGATTCTTACATTATTTGGTTCAATAATTTCATTTCAAAAATTTAAAAAATTTTAAATCAACAATAAGTCAAAAAACGGGATTAATATGGGACAGACTTGAAATTACGGGACAAAAACGTCCTGAGAGAAGTTTGTCAGGACAACAGGACACAGATCTGAAATACAGGACAATCCTGTGTAAAACAGGACGTATGATCACCCTATAATAATAGTGCATACCTGTTTATACACGCGCGGGTTATATTATTATTGCACACGGGTAGGTAATATTATTGATTGAATATTAGCGATCGTAATAAAAATACGTTCTTCCTATAACGTATTTGTATATATTTTTTAATTCGCAGCCCACGTGCCGGCATGTCGTGAATAGTGATTAAAATAATAAAATATGCGCGCACGGAAATGTTTTATTACAGATTTTATACTGTGCTAAAATTATTATTATTATTCCGTCGATAGCAATAATTTTATTTCGAAAATGGTTTCAATTACTTGAACTACACAAGTATGCGTCAGAAAGAACGCCGAAAATTGTCGAATTGTAGGTAAAAGTATCGACTGTTTATTTTGTCGTCCCGAGTTTTACCGTTCTTAACACAAAATTCAATGATTATTATTAATACTCTGATTCATTGACAAATTTCTATGATTTTTTTCCCATCAATACAAAGTGTCGAAAAATCCACAACAGTATCCTTCAATTATTAAATTTTCGTATCCACACAAAGTATATTATCCAATACTTTGAAAAAATTCATTAGTGATAATCACAATAAGTAAAAACATTTTTTTTTAGATTCTGAATATTCAAGAAGCTTATGATTTTACAATAATGCTTATTTTAGGTTCTGAATAAAGTGAAATAGTCTTGTAGTCCAGTGGTCTTGTTAAAATGGCTGGATGCGACGATATCGGGTTCAAATAAATTTTTAATTTAAATATAAAATTTTAATAAATTTTGATCCTGTAAATTAATATATTTGCCCTTTTTCAACCGTGGCTGACCAGATGAGCATTAGTACTAATTATGTAATAACGAATTAATGTTGATTTACGATAATTAGAGCCACTCTATTTTATTATCATGTTCATTCCTGTATCACACGCGATCTTGTCTAAATGACGTGGTTATTTTATTTGTATACTTAACTCATAAAATTGTTTACTGTAACCTTAATACGACTAAAACTTCTTGTATTATATTATATAATCATTTTAAATAGTATTTTATGAATTTGGTATTTTGGATCATTGTAGCAGAACACAAATAATACATTTAAAGTTATCCTTAACTTAAAATTGTCTATTCGAACGTGATGCGTGTAATGGCCGTAACACTAATGGACAAAATATGTGCGATACATTACCAAGTTATTATATTCATTTTTAGAATAACCATCAGAGTACAACAATATTATTTTTAGTCTGATGTGTGACATTGATTATTTGAAATTAGAGTCCAAGGAAGTAATGATTAGAACAAGGATTACTGAACTAGAATATGTTGAGCAAAAAAATCAACGACTGCAAGTCAGAAGTGTCACTCCAAGTGAATAGAAATGTTTGCATTCGAATATCGTTTTCGAAAAATCCGGGGCCAAGACTCGGGTTAAACGCCGATGAGAAAAATCGTAAAGGAATCGACTCGCAGTGTTGGCTTCACTAGCCAAACAAGACGACGCGTTCATTCACATCCGTCCGCCGCCGCCGTCTTCTTATCCGAACGGTATCGCCGAAACGTTTTCGACGAAACGTGTGACGGACCCATCGCGATTGGCACACGGCAAGCGAGCTGACGAGGAATAAAAAAAAAATAATAAAAAAAAAAAACAATATATCGAAAGCTAATAAATTATTTATACATAGTACGGACGGACGGGGGGGAGACAGCTGTATAGCAGCTTCGTATACGAAACGAGATTTTGTCGAATCGACCGCGGATACACGTCCAGCCCCGCGCTCCGTACAATAATGTATGTGTATGATAATATTATTATGTCCCGACATTGCGTGTAATTGACAAATTGACGGACAACATAACGTTTACTAGTATTTTATTATTTCCCCCCCCCCGTCCGTCAATTAAATTTATAGATTAAACACTAAGAGGTAGGAAGAGAGAAAAGAAAAACGACCGAATAAATTATTTAAATAAAACCGTCAAATGAACGTTATTACGGCGTGCGCGTGTACGCGACTAGAGCTGATGCTGCGACGTCGTTTTATCTCATTTTATCCGTATCGGATCGATAATAATTATTAATAATCGACATTTTGTATAGTTAGACGTCATGCGCGTACCTACTACAAGTAACACGTACGTCGTGTTATTTATTACAATATAAAAATAATATTGTAATCAAAATGGACGATTGATAAAAAATACGTCGATTCGGAGGCTGCCGCTGTACACTACCCGTTCGATTTGTCATATTTCATTATCAGATGAATCGGCTCCACATGTCGTGGCAATATTCGCGAGCACAACAACAAGAATGCTGTTTAGCAAACAGTTCGATCTTGGTTTTACGTTCATTTTGTGAACATTCAACAAAACTACGTAACTTATCTAAAAGATTCATTCTCATCGTAAATGAGATAAATCAATTGTTGATTGACTTATATTATATACTTGTACAAACGCAAAAAGTTGAAGTAGTTTTTTATTGCGTTTTAATTGGTTAATAAAATAATTTTATTAAATGTTGTTACTCTTGTTTTTGCGTCACAACAATTAAACAAGGCCTAGCTTATTAACGTGCGTGCCATGCCAATGGGATGGGGGTCCCGCCGTCCCGGTCCCCGCTGGCACCCCTTAAATCTGCAACTGCTGCTACATGATAACTAAATGATATATTTCCGTTCATATCTAAACCGGTTTTATTGTTAATCGTCATAAGATATTATAGTATTTAATTTCGAGTATTCGATCGTGTCCCTCAACTCGAATGATCTTCATCCAATTATTAAAACGCGAATTGCCCAAGCGTCACGATGAGGGTTATTGGAGAATTTATATATAGATTTTTAATTTGTTAATATTTTTTTAACAAACACACCTTGATAAAAACTTTATTTTTATTACTCTAATAATTGCCGGCGACGTATAGATAATAAACATGTTTAATTGATCGTTTGTCTCAATTACGAACGGTTTGTAATCAATTCTTTTAATTAGTTATGAATCGTTGCACCGTTGCAACTGTAACAATAATTTACTATACAAACACAGCCGTGCATTTGCCGTTTTATAAATATTGATTCATTAAGCATGCTTATCCTCTTTTTGGTCATAAAAATGGAAAAATTTGTATATCAAAAAAAAAAAAAAAATTTATGTTAAGTTACCATGTTCTTCACATTATTATTTTTTTTCGTGTCACCTCAAAGATGCACTGTGGTAATACAATTATAAGGATAACCTCTCATTTTAACTACGAAATTGTATTAAAGCTATTTTTCTATAAATTTTTATGTATTAAAATCTAAATTCGAGTTTTTGAATTATTCACAAATTATAAAGTATAAAATACTCGTCCGAATTTCAATTTTAATACATCAAAATTCAATAAAAAATTACCTGAACAAATTTCCGTAGTTAAAATAGACGGGGGAGGGGTGCTATTTGAAAAAAAGTTTGTATCACCACAGGACATAATTAAGGTGACATGAAAAAAAAATTATGAAAAATATAGTTCTTATAGGTAGTAAGTTTAACATTCCAAATATTTCTATTTTTATTGCCAAAAAGGAGGGGGTAAGCATAATTAATAAAACACCCTGTATGGTCATGACGGAAGTTGCAATTTTATGAACATTTGCACACATTCACTTTATAATAGTAATTATAACCATAAACATAATACAAACATGTATAATCCAGCAGTGCGATAAAAACATTTAATAATATATTCACGTGTAGCATATAACATCAAACTTTAACGCTGTGCAAAAATGTACAGGATTATCCATTGTGTGTGTTTTTATACGATAGAAATATAATATCGTTATGCATAATAAATTATTATACCACAAACTATGAAAATTTCAAGCAACCGAAATTTGTACCGGTTTGTCGACTATTATAAGTAAGAACGCGGTGTGTAATGTCTGCAACTTACAGATATGACTATTATATGGCCGAGGAATGAAAAAAACATGAGAATGGGTTTTCCGGTTACGAAATTTTGCAGTAATTCCTGTGTAACATAGTAACACAAATATGTTGTGGGAAAGGAGTAGGGGTTATGAAATTAATTGTGGTTTTCCGTTTGAAAGTTCTATATATTTTGTGTTGAATTATACAAATATCTGTATGGCACTATTTGTAATGATATTCAGATTCATAGGAATGACATTTAAGTTATTGATATAGAAGATGTGTTAGATGCAGACAGTGCTAGATTGGTGGGTTCAGCGCTGCTCTGGAGCAAAATGTATTGGTTGAACTACGAAAAAATTAATTTGTATTTATTCATAACTGTATTTGTGTATTTGTATGTGTGTGTGTGTGTATATGTTTAAAACAATGTACATTACATTATAATAATAATTATAATGTAATGTACATTGTACATTATTTGTTTGAATTATTCTAATGTATTTTGTCATTAACTTTTATGATTCATTTTGAAGTACCTTCAACATTTATTTCGAACATTTTTCCGGGAAATTTCTCGATGAAGCAGTTTTGCATGAACGCTGTCTTATTTAAGAGTAAAACGTAGGGTAATGACCTAGAGTGGAGTGATTCAGGATACTTGAGTTATCTGCCACCCCTGACTAGGTTATTTAAAATAATAATAATGACATTAAATTTTATCTATACGTTGTGTAACGTATAGATAATATGATTAATATGTCTCGTGTAAGACATATTAATTGAAATCTATTTAACTTAATTTATATGCTAATCTTTGTGAAAATTCTGACTTGAACAATAATTATCATATGTATTATTGAAAATAGTAAACTGTTAAAATTTATAGTGTAGCAAACAAAAATGAAACCGAAATGAAATTCGATTATTCACTAATATTGGATAAGATATGAAAATTGTTTGCACTAACGATAAAATATACTTTAATGTTTCAAATAATATGTATTTATATGTAATATGTATAATATTTCATCCAAGATATCGTTTCGATTTGAAATGCCGACAACGTCATTGTACGACAATGTATATGTAATTCCGGTTTTTAGACGTAATTATATGTTGTGATATAGCGATTTTTTTTTTTTTTTTTTTTAGTTTAGAATTCAGAAACTACGGCGATTAATTGAGTGGAACGAATTTTTGAGATGACACATTTTTTTTTTATGTATATGCGCGCGCGCTCGCACGTGCAAACAAAATTAGGGAACGCGGTACATTTGATCCGAAACACAAGACTCGTGGAAACGTCGCAGTGATATAGTGGTAGTGTAATTCATTTATATTCACGTGTTAAATATTACGTATAACGGATAGTTTACACAGGCACACTGTACAGTTGAGTGTAGAAAACACCCCGCGCGTAATATAAAAAAAAAAATAAAAATAGCGAGTCGCGTCAGGCAAGAGGGGTAGGGGGGAATAAAAAAAATTACCAGTATTGAAAAACGCATATTATATGGTATTCCGAAGACGCGACGACGATAATATGATTATATGCGAGCGTTAAAGGGTTATTCCCGTGAGCGCGAGATGACACTGCGGCTGTGGAAAGGACCACACACTGTCCACCTTCGCGATCTGCAACGGCGGCGGCTCGTCCGGCTCATAAATAATATTTAAAACGAAAACACATACGCACACACACTCGCACAACACGTGCACAAGCGTGTTCAAACGATGAAAAAAAAAAAAAGAAAACGGTAAAAAAATATTTAAAACGCGAGTAAATATGTATGAAATATACACAGGAGACAGAGTGTGAGAGAGAAAACGAATTATTATAAATATATTATTATGTAGTGAATAAATGGCTACCGGTCGACCGAGCTACCTGCTTGTGCGTGTGTTTTGTAATAATAATAATAATCGTTCTTTCGTATATATTATTACTATATGATGTGTGTGTGTGTTCGGACTTCCCATTGTGTGTGTAGAGCTGATATTTGCCTCATTAGAGTGCCGCGCATCAAAGGCGAACATATATCATAAACGCAAACCGAACGTCAACAGGGCCGCGTAATTAATATTAATTACGTCTCGAAATGTGTATACATACACAAAGTAGGTATATACGTATTATAATATGTTTCATAATGTGCTTTTATACACTGTATTATTATACAGACGCGCGTGCGCGCTCACCGGACGGTAATAGAATTAATATTGTACGTTTTTTTCGGATTGAATAATATTATTTTATTGTGTGTACGTACACGTCATGTACACACGGAACAGTATTTCATGCGACCAGTGACATGAACGCCCCACGCGCAACGACCCAGCGTGGAGATCACCACTGCCGTCGCATCTCGTCTCTCGGCCTCTCTCACACACACACGCACATACTCCAGCTTGCTGTGTTAGAAACTAAGTGCACGTCTCTCCTTATACTCCTTATGGGGGTAGTCTCAATTTATTAGGGTGAAAGAACAATCCATATTATAGGGCAATATTCCCATCTGAACATTGAATTCATTTGATTTGTAGAAATAAAGTTTCTAAAATTTAGTTAAGTAGGCGAAAATGAAGACCCAGCCATCGTTATATCACTCTAAAAATCCACACCATCACTTTTAAGCGAAAATGGCCTTGAGACTTCTAAATGCAATGAATAAAATTTGTTTCCTCTAGTCACTGGAGTCCCATCAATGCGATCCACTGTAAATGTATTAATTTGTTAATCCAAGTACTCCTGTACTAATATTATGTTCACAGATTGTATATATTTATTTTATTAAAACGATTCTGTAAAACTGCAACCGGTTGCCAGAGGGCTTGAGATCGGTTTTTGAGATTTTAAGTACCGGTTAAAACCTTTTAAAAACTATATCGGAATCAATATTAAAACATAAAAATTTGAACATACTTTGGACACTATGGGTATTATTTGCTCATCTGGTGAGATTTGGTGAGCGTGTTAAATTTCAAAAAAACGATATATCGTTTCTTTAATAAAACGATTTTGACCTTCAGTTCATGTAAGAAAATTTTACTAAAAAATTTTACTATTTATATGTATATAAAGAGTGATTCAATAAACGTGCTCACCCCTTCTTTTAGCGATAAAAAATTAAAATTTGGATTTTTTTCAAAACGTTCAAGTCGCTATAAAAACTATGTTTTCCATAACTCATTTTTCATGACGTCATCTTCGTGAATTTCCTGTGGAGATGAAACTTTTGTTTCCAAATGGAAACCCCATGTTAATTTACTACTGGGTCCGTTGTCACGCGTCATTTTCGTTTTATATTTGTAATTTTTCTTGTCAACGTTTTTACCACGACGGTAACACGAAACGAAAATCAAAATACACGCGCTGCGCAATGTAAATCCGTTAAATTTCGGCGAACCCCGAAATACGCGTACGACACAACGACGTGTACGTATATACGATAATTATTATTATTATACGTGTGTAAGTTATATTATTGTTATTATAGTGTTCGGACCAGACGCCGTCGCCCCGGAATCGCGCGTGCGTACGTGACGGATTTCGAAAACAACAACGTGACGTGTTTTTTTTTTTCCATGTTTCCCAAGCGAATGTTATTACTTTTATAATAATATTATGGTGGAAGAAAAGCGCACACACATTCTGTAATTCGATCGTTAACAGCGGCGAACGACAACATAACAATGTTACTATTACAGTACACGGCCCAATTGAAACGCAATAAAAAAAAAAAAAAATGGGAAAAACGTGATTTTCAAATGACATTCGCATAGGCGCGTGGGGTTAAACGATCGAATCAGTCCACTAAATGCGAAATAATATATATAGAAACCTGAGCAACCGCGGGACACGTGCTGTGTATTTCGGTATTTGCGTACGCGCGTTCGTAGGCGCAATAATGCTGGGCTTATGTTTCGGTATCGGTTGAGGTACTTTTATTTGGTTCAATAGTTCACCCAGCATTCATTTTTAGATTCTGAACGAAGTGAAGAAGCTAGTTTTTTTACAACGATGTTTGTTTTTTTTCCCGTGTACAACTTTTCGTATGGAAATACTTGTACAAAAGTTTCGATCAGTAACTTTTTTGAAACCGGATTCGCCTCTAGATGGTCATTTTTTGAATTTCTCAATTCTTCAATTTTTTTTTTTTTTTTTTTTTTTGAAAGAACTACCCAAAATTTGACAAAAACGACTCGAAACCATTATTTTTAAATCCGAACTATATGGAAATATAAACATAGATAGAAAATAATAATATAAGAAAGATTTTGGCGCAAGAAAATTTTGGAAATGTGAAAAAAAAATTTTGGACATTTTTCTAACATTTTTTTTTCTCATTTATTTTTTATATTATTAACTTTATTCGTTCAGAATCGTTTTATTCAAGAAATGATTTATCGTTTCTTTAAAATTCAATTAACCCGTCAAGAGAATACCATCCTACGTGCGAAGAACACACTTTTTTTTTAACTATATATTTTTGTTTATGTGTACGATATAAATTACTACTCTGTAAATGGAGATTGTCTTTACACAATAGTCACCGTAGGGCTACAGTGGATTTGCGAAAATTCCCACTAAGATGGTTTGAAATGTGGTCGAAAAGCGCGAAAATAAGCGCAAATAAAATGAGTTTTTAATGATGTATTAAAAGCTCACAAAATAAAGTTTAATTGTAAACGGTTGGTTTGGTATTGTCTATTGTTCAAATTTTCAAAATGCCGTCTGTTTGTACGGTTAAAACAATATGGGGATAAGCCGGAGGACATTTTTTAAGTGTTTTTACGGTAAATTGAGTACATTGAATATATAGATAAAATATGATAATCGTGTGGTAAAATGTAGTAGAAAGAACAATTTGAATCAATATGCGTTAAACTAAATTTGATTTTGATATCAGTTTTTTTTTAAATAAACTTTACGTTATCGTTATGTTTAACTTTTAATAAGCATTTTTCAATTTTTTTTTAAACATTTTTGATCCCTGATCTAAAACACTTACAATATTGTAAACCATCTAAGTGCGAATTTGAGCAATTCAATTGTATAGCCGATAATTGTTGACATTCCTCAGCGAATTTGGTCTCAACCTTGTGTGTGCATTAGATTTGTCTTGTTGGCTCTATTTTTAGTTCTCGCAGCTTTCGTCGGTGCATGTTTTTCAACCGTCGTTAAGATGAGAAGGGTTTTTCGTGTTTTGTCTGCATCGCATATACATAATACTATTCGTACCCATTATCCCGGTGAAAATATACCAGATAAACGCAAAATGAACAACAGCAAAAGCGAAAAATGTATTACATAAACGTATACTTACCGTTTGGCCGTCGGCTCATCTGTTGCCGGTCGGCTCTGCACTGTTTTGATACTAGTATTATATTTATTAAAAAAAAAAAAACATTTTCCAAACATGACGCACGTGGCGTAAACATATTATTACGTTATCGTGCTCGCGAAGACGTGTGCGCCGGGGCAATTAAAAGACCAACTCGATCGATATTTTAATGAATAATCGCCGCGACTGCAATAATGGTGTAATTTGTTCCGATTGCGTGCCGCAATCGATAATGAGTAGCTATTAAAATATCTAGTTAGTTTTTAACGAGCCCGTTTAAAAATCACACGACCGCGAGGCCTGGTTACGACGGTTAACGCCACCGCCGCCGCGGATTAGTGTTTTCTTTTAACATCACGTGGCATTTAAAAATATACAAAATTCTTCTGATCCAAGCCATTATAATATTAAAATAAATTATCATATCGCCGAACGTAATTGTTTCATACGTAAGTGCGCATCTTCTAAAGACCGCTTTTTAAAAATTTATTTTCATCTTATATTTTTTTCACACACGCTTCCACGTACAAGTTAGTTGCGAAAAGTACCTATGTGCATTATTGCATTTTAAATTTGAATATTGTATTGGCAATAAAACAACTATAAACATATAATTTTGGGAAAAACTATTGAGTGTTTTGAAAAATCACCCCGAAAATAGACAAATTATGTTTCAAAAAGTCACTGGTCGAAACTCTAGGATAAGTATTTCTAAACGAAAATGTGTTTATAAAAAAAAAAAATAAATAAATAAATATCAATGTAAAGAAGTCGGACATATTTCGCACTATAGGTGTGAATTTTTTGCTCCTCGGTTGATATTTGAAGGACATATTAAATTTTAAAGAAATGATAAGTAATTTCTCCAATAAAATATTCTAAGCGGAGCTTCAGTTTAAATAAGACCATTTTATTCAACAATTTTAAAGTTTATCGATACTACAAAAAAAAATATTCAGTTCTCAGCCAGTTTTTTATATAATACTTTTTACTGAGAACAAGAAAAAGTTTAATGAGAAGTGTTAAAAAAACTTTCCAAAAAATTTTATTTCACATTTTCAACATTTTCTTGCACCATAACATTTCTTTTTTTTTTCTTTATTTAAATTTAAATTAAAAAAGTAAATAATATTTTAGGCGTTTTTGTCAAAATTTGAGTAATTTTCCCCAAATTTTGATAAAAATATTGAGAATTTCAATTAATTACCTTTCATAAGTACCATCTAGAGGCGAATTGTGATTCAAAAAGTTGCTGGTTAGGTTAGGATAGTTTGGGTTATGTTCGAAACTTTTGGACAGGTATTTGTGAAAAAAAAAAAAATAAAAATAAACATCAATTAGTTTTTTCGCTCCACTCAGAAAAATTCTAATAATTAACGATTTTTGTGAATTTCGAGGTCCATTCGACATATTTATTATATAAGTAAGGTTGGACTAAATTTAGTTAATTTTATTATTTTTTTTTAAAATTGTATTAGATAAAAAAGCTAATATTAAAGTTTTATATTATTTATCCCAAAAGTAGTCATTTTTTTTTGTTTTTTTTTTTTTAATTACACTCTTGTTGATCATCGGTGAAAATTTCAAGTTTTTAATCCAATTAGTTTTAAAAATTGTGATTATATCACTAAAATTGATTCCACGAAAATCTAGTTCACTGTATATTTTACCGTTTTACTCTAATTTTCGTTAATTTTCGTTTTTTTTTTTGGAAAAACCATCGTGAATTAAAAATGACCTCTTTCAAAAGTACTGTGCGAATATAATATTTTCTATTGGTGATATTTGCTCAACGTACTGATCCGAGAACTTTTTTTCGAGTAGGTAGAAAAAAAATGCATTTCTATAAAACGAAAAAAAAAATAATACGTTTTATAGAAAACTCGATTTATGGAGATAATATTGTTACTAGGGCCCGGAATTAAATGTTCTAAAAATCATCGAAAAATGCTCTAAAAAACAGCCAAAAATGCCCTTAAAAAATGCAATTAACCATAAAAATGTCCTTAAAAAATGCATTTTACCATGAAAATACTTGTAATAAGGTTCTTTGTGTTTTCATATATTAATTTGTTTTCTTATTTGCCATCTACCAAGTCTAAGCATCCATAAGTACAGATAAAATATAGACATTATCGCAATTATAGAAAGATTTCTAGACATTTTTAGGGAAAAACCCAAAACACATGTATAATATTTTGAATAAATTAAATTTAAATCATTGATTTGTATTATGTACAGACACTATACATTATAAAAATTGCAAGTATATTGTTGAAATATGCCTTTAAACGAATAAAATGACAGAAAAATGCCAAACTATGCTCTAATGAAAATGAAAAAAACGTCGAAATAATGCGAAATAAAAGTTTCACTTTTGAGTTCTCTGTTACGTGAAACAAATTACATGTACCTACTTGAAAAGCATTGCCCAAGATCACCAAAACAAATATGCATTTTGCATTGGAATCTGGGCCCTCTAATTATTACCATCATCGCGGTGTTACAACGCGATTCGTATTATGTATTACATACGTATAGTGAGTAATAAAAACTACTGTCTTCGACTGGTTCGTCGTAGTAGCGTTCGCGCACCGGCCGGTCATTACTAAATTTGTCGGCAATTTACCACCGCCGTTGTTATTTTATCGATACAGATAAATCGATTTCCGCAACAACGCGCCCGACAATATATTTATTAGGGCCATTATAAAAACACCGCTACGCTATACGGACGTCGTAGTATTATACGCGAAAGTGTAATGATAATAACACGCGCGAGATAAACGCGTCAAACGAGATCCGAGAGCGTATATTTTTTATTAATATTTACTTACGCGTCCTCGCCACTTTAACTATGTAATAATAATAATAATAATAACTCGTATTTCGACTGGAAACATATTATTCTCAATTACTAAGACGTATTCCGTTTCATGTACCCCAATATAACTCCAGAACATGTCCTTCTTTTCATAACGTAAACCCACAGAACGAATTATGGTCAAAATAATCCACTAGAGAGAATCTCGAAGTTGGGAAGTGAATCCGGTTTGGACTTTTTCCATACTTCAATAATTAAGCATACATAAATTGTATTTAATACATAAAAATTAGTTAATAAGCATTGTAATTTATTATCTATTACGTAACATATATTATGCATAATATAGTTTGTAACTTTGACTTTATGTCATATTATTATTACTTATCTGTAAATGTACCTATGTCATATTGTAATCATTCTGTCATACTGTACTCGAGCCTTTTATACTGATAAATAAAAAATAAAATAACGAACGTACGCGAGTTGTCACAGTGTTATTATTATTATTATTGATATTATTATGATTTCGACGAGCTGTTTATGCGAACTTTCTTCGAAACCACAGTTCGAAAATTGGCAGCAATATTGATATATTGTTACGCGGACACTACGCTCCGGGCTTTTTGGAGCACAGAGCGTATATGCCCGTGAGGACTGTGGTTGGCTGTTTCAAAAAACTGTTTCAATCTGAATTTTCATCGTAATGTTGTACGAATTTAATAAATATGCGGGTAATTAAATTAATTTACATACTTATAAAGTTATAAATAGGTACTCATACTTAATAAGAACTAAATATTTTATATGATTCATTACTTACTATCCGACAGGAATTATTATCGAACTGATTCCGATTAGTTTTGTTTGGCCTCGTTGTGTTTTCATATAGATGGAAAAAAGGTAATTAAAAAAAAAAAAAAAAATTGAAAAGTTTGGGAAATTTTAACGTACCAAATAAGGGCTTTAAAAAGTTTGGAAAAAACTGATTTAAATGCAATAACGTTTCCTTAAATAATATTATATAGTATTATAGTTCATACGATTTCTTTTCTCACTTTAGCGCACAAACCACACGTGCGCCTCACATCCGGTTTACGATATGATATTATTTATATTGATGCTCGCCCACATACACAATAATTAGGTGTTCTGCGTACAAGTGGTCGAAGTAATAATTTCTAAAATTTACTCACGATTTTGCAGATTAACTCAGTACCCCTGTATAGATGTTCAATAAGAAAGGATTTTTCACAATAATTCAACATCTAAGGAGGTTAAATCAGAGTAAAAGGGTATAAAAATGGAAAAGAAACCTATCCTTGACCACTGAAGCTAAGAGTGCGAAATTTAGTCAGTAGTTTCGTTTGAGGATGTGGAATACATACAAAAGGTATTTACCAAAATGCAACCCTTAAGTAGGCCAAAAGAGTTAAAAGAAGAAAAATACAAAAAATCACCTAGCCGGAATCACTAAAGCTACGAGTATGAAATTTGGTCAATAATTTCATTTTATAATGTCAAAAGTCAATGTAAGAAAGGATTTTACTTTTTTTTGTCTTGGTTGTAAGTTAAAACCTTTTTAAGTTTTAATTACAATAACTAAATAAATGTACCTAATCATGAATAGTAGTATATTTACCTTGTTAAAAAGCAAGTATCATATTATTAAAATCCTTAATGCTTATCGTTTACTGGCTTATAATATAATAATTACTATTAGCTTTTAAACTTCTCGGATAGCATTTATTTTCTTTTGTTTATAATTGTAATATAACATAAAATTGACTACCATTTTGTTTTTTTTTTTATAAAATATTTCTTACAAACAAGTTAAAATGGTATAAACTGTTTGTTAAATTAAAAAAAAAAAAAAATCTCTTTGGAGAAATACGCGGGTGTGATTCATCAACACGGCTCACCTTTAAGATAATGAATATAATAAAAGTAAATATACCTACTAAGCAGGCTCTTACCCGCTCAATATACGCTATTGTTCCACCACCGATTTCCATATAATTTTTCCTCAACCTTTCTATAGCAGATGCGTTATGTACAGGCGATCAGGGCCGTATTTAAGGGGTGGTTCGGGAGGGCGATAGCCCTCCCTGTTACCTGAGAGGGGCGTCATTGTTTTAGGTCGAGTAGTTAAAAATACGTGTAATTTTTTTTGAGTTTTATACATTATGTTGGGAATAGGGGTGACAAAATATTGTTGCCCAGAGGCGGAAAAATCTTAAATACGGCCCTGCAGGCGATGCAGGGATTTTCATTCGAATCTCACGATTTGCAATTAATAACTTTATAATAAATACCATTTTGTATAAATCATAAAATATATTTTCGGTGATATTAATAATTTCTCTCCGCGTGTAATAATAACGCGAGTTATACTATACCTACCTACATATTTTTTCACGAACAGACGCATAAAATATTATTAATAATATTAATACGTCATAAAATATATAATATATTCGCGTTATAATATTTACCGATATTTACACAACATAATATTATAATATTATATCGGTCCAACACGCGACGACGTAATAACGGAACGAATAAAAACGTTAACGCTGCTCGTGTTGTATACCAATAATAATAATAATTAATAATATATAGGCAACTGTTACTATGTTACGTATGTGTTATGAGCTGCGACACCAACGCGCTGCCGAACGATAAATTATTATTGTGCGCTTTGTTTTTATTTTTTCGTCGACACTCATTACCCAACGTGTATAATAAATAATGACAGTGTAGGCGGTTTTCGAGGAAATCGCATTATTTTTTTTTTTTTTTTTAAGTACACGGTTGCTGCGCGTGCGTTTACTCATGTCGCCGGGTACATTAATACAATACACGCCACCGAATACAAAACAACAGCAATAATAATTAAGTATAGGTGATAATTTTGGGCTCGGGGAACTTAATGCTCTTAAAAAGTACTAGATATGTCAAAAAGTACAAATATATTCTAAAAATGTGCACTTATTTTTTTTGTTTTTTTACTGCACAAAATTTTCACAATTACAAATATTATTTTATCAATCAATGCCTATAGTTAATACTCTTATGTAAGTGGATTTGATGAAGTTTCATAGTTAATCTCAAAAGTATATGAAATAAACTTAAATTTCCAAAAATATACAAAATAAATTAATGGCTTGAAAAGTCCTACTCCTCTAAAATTACTTTGTTGCTCCTTAGTTCGTTCTAATTTAGAATACTGTTCTTTAGTCTGGTTAAATAATACACTAAAACAAATTAATATGCTAGAGAAAGTTCAAAATAACTTTTTACGATTTCTTTCTTTTAAATTTAATATTTTTAGGCGTCTCCATAGTTCTTACGATGTCATTTGAAACTTTTTTAATCTTACTTCATTAAAGAACCGTCGTTTACTTCTACTATTAAAATTTTTACATAAATTGTTAACTGGTGCTGTTGATTGTCCAGAATTGTAGTCTTTAATTAATTTTAAAATAAATAGCCTTAATTCTAGAAATCCTTTGCCGTTTTACCCTATTTTCTCAAATAAAAATTTTATTTTAAATTCTCCACCTAATATTTTGATGAACGCAGGTAATACTTATATGTCTGATTTTGTTCAATGTTTACTATCAATAATATTTATCTTTAATTCGTAATTTATTTCATTATGAATATGTTTAAGTTAGATGATAGTAGTTAAGTAATTTATATTATTTAATAACAAAAACAAACAATGTAACCAATACTATGTATCACAATATTACATTTTGTAATAGGACACAGTCAGTATATGTTTGTAAAGTAAAATAAAATATTATGATTTTAACGTGTTAACGACACGCAGGCCGTTGCTATTACAAGTGTGCCGAACGATCGGATGTGTATAAACACTCTGGGCATGTAAAATTTCTTCTGGTCCCCGATGATGTTGTTGTTGTGTTGCCCAGACTGTTGCGGGTGCTGTGGTACAGGCAGTGGCGTGCGCAAGAGGGTAGGTTAGGGGTTATATCCCTCCTCATTGCATTTTTTACCGTGTTATTTATTTGCTATAAAATACGAAACATATAAAATGTAAGATTACCTGTAAACAAATAGTTGGAAGATTTATCAAAAATGAATATGAAGAAATGAATATGAATTATGTGTATAATTGATTATGAGTTTTAAAATGGAATGATAAAATAATAATTGAAGTAGTCTGTACAATGGTTGTAATTTGTAGATATATTTGCAACTGTGGTTATTTTACATATAAACAGTACCTAGTTATAAGTATTTATACGAATTAAATATGTAAGAAAAATTAACAAAAGCGGACATACTTCGCACGATGGGTGTACTTCGCACGACAGGTGGTATTCTCTTGACGGGCGTATTATATTTTAAAGAAACGATAAATCATTTCTTCAGTAAAACGATTCTGAACAAAGGAAGT
>JAIPRM010002859.1:0-28464 GCA_025469315.1 Stegophylla sp. TES_Ste_2020
CAATACTGACCGTTTTTTTCCTTTTGTAGTTTTGTAATCATTCCAAGAAGGTTGATATTTTCCTTATTGCCATCATGTGTATTTTTCGACGATGAATACGATGATGGTGTGAAATAATATCCACGTGGAACAATAGTTTTCTAACTATTTTATGTTATTTTGAAAATTCAATATTTTCGGTTATTATACTACATACCTACTAATTCACCTACATAGTCAAGTTATGTGTTGCGGCCTAGTGGTAATAGAACCGGCCTAGTGCGCAACAGCACCAGGCTCGATTCCAGCCCGGCACTCCGAATTTTTGCATTTTTTTTTTCTTATATTATTAACTTTCTTCGTTCAGAATCGTTTTACTGAAGAAATGATTTATCGTTTCTTTAAAATTTAATGCGCCCGTTAAGAGAATACCACCCGTCGTGCGAAGTACACCCATCGTGCGAAGTATGCCCGCTTTTTTGGAATTTCGATTACATTTTTTCTGGATATTTAAAATTTTGTTTTGTACGTGTGTGTAATTTGCATTTGTATTTTTGGTTCCATAACTTTAGAGACCTCATTTTTACATTATTCGTTTGTAATATTACCGGTTGACATCCATCGCGACACGTCCGGACGGTGGCTTCGAACACCAAAAAGTTCGACTCTGGTATTTTGAAGGCGTTGAATCTCGCTTCCAGGCCGTCGCCTTCTCTGGCCTTGTCCAGACCGGGAAATACGAAGTTGTCCACGGGACATCTGTGGGCACACAGACGAAAACATTGATTTTAAATCTAATTAATTCTGTAATATATCACCCGGCAAAGAACAGTTTAAAAATCTATCTCTGAGGTATACTTGAAACTTCACTGTCAGACGATATTCCACAAAAAGGATAATAATATGTCATGTCCTCAGAAATATTCTTTTCTTCGAATTCAGTGAAATTTGTTTAAGCTCTGAGTTAAACATCATAATAATAATTCAGTGACATTTGTTTAAGCTCCGAGTTAAACGTCATGATAGTATGTTATGTTCTATGTAGTATTGCTTATAATCATATAAGCAATCCATATATGTTTAATAAATTACTTAATGATATTAAGTTAATAAATGATAAGATGTTGTTTAAAAAAAAGAAACATTAATTTAAGACATTAAATTATACTAATCGTTTATACAAGTATTTATGTACAATTATATTTATTATTTTATCTACTTTAGTGCTAAATTTAATATTGTTATCATTATCACTTTCTTCATTTGTTGTAAATGTACCTATTTTTATTGCTCTAAGTTTTTAGTAATAACTTAGAACTGAAGACACCTCTTCTCATAACAATTTGCTTAAAGGGCGGAGTGATCAGCTCATTATATTTTTCTTTTTTTTATAGGAACTTATACTTTATGTATCATAATTAAGTTGAGCTGAATAAATTATTATTAAAAAATTATTATTGTTACTAGTATTTTATATTTCCATTGGCATTTGTACTTTAAAGGTGATGTGTTGCTATTGGGATTATTGTAATCCTCAAAACGAATCTAAATGATTGTTTTACAATATTTTTTAAATTATGAAATACTCATACTTTATAAGGAAGACAGAAAAAAAAAAAACTTTTCACAGACTGCACTACATATAAAACGCGTTCGACAAAATATATTGATCTATCAAATCTTACCCATAACGATCTATTAGTTGGACACTTCTGCCGCTGTACGGGTCTCTGGCCACCACGTTGGTGGCGAATATGTCACTCGCGTAATTGTATCCGTCTTGAGCTTCCAACCGGAACGTCAACGGATCGCCCACAGCTATTGTCTGCGTGGGCCGGCCCTGGAACAGTATGCTTAGCCGCACACGCGAGCTAAGCGAGTTCTCCGCCGGCAAGTACTCGATGGGAATTGGACTTCCGGAACTAGAAACACGGAAATAGGCCGTGAGCGTGTGCAAACACGTTTGGATGAATTCACCCTAAACGAAACACATTCGGGGACAAGTTCTCGTTTGTTGGAAAATATGCTCTTTTCAGCGAGAAATGTTATAGAAAGATAACCATCCTTCAGTGGTGCAACTAGGATTTTTTCAAGGGGGTTATGCTAATTTATAGGTTTATGCTAATCTATAAATTTCTACTATAATTATTTAAAAATAAAATTGTTAATCAATGTTTATGGGCATTTTACAAGAGTTCATTAAATAGAAATTTCATATAGCAAAATCTAACTGTCTTTTCTCTGAGTTAACATTTTTATAACGTTATTCGTAGCAGATGAATAAAATTTAGCGTCGCATATTCGACAATATCAATTTTTAAAGCCTGTTTTAAGTTTCTCTAAAAATTAAAAAGGATTTTTCACCATAAATATGTTACAGATAACTTTAAAATAAATTTTCACCTACCTACTGTAGATAGTTGGTTAATCGATAACGATAATTTGATTAGACTTTAAACAACAATAATTATTGATTTTGAGTAGGTATTCTGTTTTTTGGTTTCTTCTATATCGTAATACATTATTTCCAATTATAATTTATAATGGATGTTCTAACTCCTAATGATAACCTAATGTTAACTATTTCATAAAATAGTGATCAATGTTGCAATATTATATTTATTTTGACCATTACATATTACTGGATTAATGGAGGTTATAATTGTATAGTTGAAAGGACTTTTTTTAAAATTCTTATTGAATAAAATTTCCATAAATATGGTTCAAGGGGGTTGTCCAGACACCCAAAACACTCTCCTTGGTTGCGCCACTGCAATCTTTATATATATATTAATGCGTTTCGAATCATTCCGATTATAATGAAGTCAATTTTATTTAAATGCGTTCCTCTAAACAGTCTTGTTTTTTATTTTCTCCAATAAATTATTTTTTGCATACATTTCATGAAAATACTACATATTTCTGTGATTAAATTAGCCTTCTATATAATTGCCAGAATTAAGTGAAATGGATAGTAAAATAATTATCGTAATACGTCGTAGTCATATCAAAATAACCGTAATCAAGTACATTTGGAAAAGAAAATTGTTTGCCTACGCACTATAATAATTATTGTTCAAACGTCGATGTACTTACTTCGCAGTCATGTAACTCGAAGTGACGACAGCTTCCCCTGGGCCTCGAAATAAGCAAGTCAAGTTGTACCGCTTGTCTCTGCTGGTCTGCACGTAATCGCTGAACTGCACCACGACGATGTTGGTCATCGTGTCTCCGTACTGTGTCACGAAAAGTCAAATTTAAATGTGATATTAATAATAATAAGTTAATCCCTACGAATGTCTATGAATTTAGAAGAATTTATTTACGAAGGACTGTTGAAAACATATTATATAAAAATAATTAAAATGTTATACGCTGAAAAAAAAAACGACTATTCTCTTCTCTTTGCCGCGACGGACTATTTCATGTTGTTTTATGATTAAATTAATTTTTCTTTATAATTTTTTATCATTTAGAACAAAGTTTCCCAACCGGTGGTCCTTGGACCTGTCATAAGTGGTTCGCGAAGATTTTATAATTCGAAGGAGACTTATTCAAGAATTAAAAAAAATAATAAGTTTAAGCACATAGTATTCAATATGACTTAATACAAGTAATTTATCATTTATCTTTTCATCTATTTTTTTTTATTCTATCTATTTTTATCTATATCTAATTTATCTATTTATCTTTTATTTTTATCACGGATAATAAAGCACGGATATAGCCTCAGCTTGATGCAAGATGGTGCACGGGTAAAATATCCGTTAAGCTGAGAAAAAAACATTTTAATACAAAAATATTTGCATGACAGTCTTTTGTACTGCAATGAATGTCTGTCATAATGCACTCTACACTTTTTAACAAAGCAGTATTGAGTACATACACATGTAAGGGCAGTGGCGTAGCCAGGATTTTCTTAAGGGAGGGGTTTACAAGTTTTTTTAGTGGACTACTCCAGTGGTATAGCTATGGTGAGGGTACGTTAAAGTGTATACAATAATACTATATACTAGGGCATTGGATCCGAGTTATTTATTTGGGTGAAAATTCAGGTGTTTTAGATATATAAATACAAATTTCTTATAAAGTATCAACTATGACATAAAATAACTCAAGAAAAATAATTATTGAATCATGTCAATCTATCTATCTAGCCGAACATAATAGTTTTAAACGTTCATATGGTTTGCTATTTAAATTATATATTTAAGATCTACTTTGCTGGTGTTAAACTATTTTAATTTTCTTTAGGTAGGTAGCATACTATAATAGTAATAAAAAAAAAATGAAAGGGAGGGGTTTGAACACCGAAACCCCCCTTGTTACACCACTGTATAGGGGTACCACAGTTTTCACGAGAATACAAATTTCTTTCATGTTTTTGTATGCTATTTGCTTTTCTAAAATCTGTCATGACTGTTTGAAAGTCAGTCATGTGGTTCGTAGTGTTTAAATTGTTAGTAAACACTGATTTAGAATAAAGTCGTCGTATTTTGCGGTCAAGGAGCAGGAGCTAGAAATGTCTGTCTTCCTGCCCGGGCTGACCCGACTAGAAATCATTGTCAAATACCCGTTGTGTTCCGCAGTCCGGATATCCTTGCGCGCCACTGATCCGCAACACGTTCGCCGTGCCGCCGTTACCACGATAGAAACACCGATCGTAATACCCGTGAGTGTAGATCCTGCCCAGAAATCCTTCTGGCGTGCGTAACGTGAACTCCATTCCATCTTCGCTGCACACTTGTTGAACTGTAACAATCGATCACCGAATTTTAATCGCTATTTAAGTTTAGTCATGGCTGGACACGAGAAGAAAGGCGTCGAAAACACAAACGGTTAGCGCAAGGAAAGGCCAAGGGGGGTGAGATGATGGAGCTTTCTCCATATACCTTTTTTTTTTTTTTTTTTACAAGAAAATGTCGTCCTGTTATTGCAAAATACACCAAGTCCAGAATCATAGTTATTGAGAAGAGCTTATAAAAATTGCAAAAACTGTAAATGTTTTCCGAGGAGAACAAATTTATTTTTGTTTATCATAGGTTATCAATTTTTCATAAATAACTGCGTTGTATTTAATGTTTTAAATAATAATATTTAATGTATTTTTAATTGGTGTTAGTACAAAAATTACAATTTTGGACATTTTTGCATGAATGGAGACAATATATTTTTGTCACAAATAAATATAGGATTAATAAATTAACAATTAAAAAAACAAATTTAAAAAAATAACAAAATTAACAATTTAAAAAAATTTTAGTATAATTTAACATAAAAATGGTAAAACGTGTCATTTTTAGTTTAAAATAATGAAAATAAAATTTCGAATAACAACTAATAAAGTAACTATTGTAACTATTGTTGAATGAATTGATGTAATCAACTTTACGAATAATGTACATACGAAAGTCTAAAATTCACTGAATTTTGAAGTTTTTTTTTTTTTTTAAAATACTGATTTATTTTATGATACCTTTCTATCATAAGCCGAAGAACTGGATTATCATTTTGATTGAAAAATACAAAAATGGTATCGGATGGAAATTGGATGAAGATAATGTTTTTTTTTTTTTTTTATAGTATAAAAAACATGTATACATATATTACAAAGTACGATTTCATGAATGATGAAAAACAGTTCAAAACTGTAACTGTAATGGTTTGAAATTTTCGAAAACGCGTAAAATCAAATTATTGGCCTACACAATATATCAGAAGTAACCGAATATGGTTTATCGTTACTCGGTACAAATGCGGTAGTTGAAAGAACTTCTTCCAGTATAAATATATTATGGACAGATCAACAGATGAAAAAATCGTTTTCTTGTAGATATTATCCAAAATTATTTATGTAATACTCAATCAATTTTATGATTTTCTTCTAAATCAAAATAAATTTAAAAAAAAAATTGATTTTGCAAATATGAATAAATTTCCATTAACAATAAAATAAAACTTTTAAAAATGTTCTAATGTACACTTCTTTTCAATTTTACAAGTAGTATTGTTTTCTTAAAAAATTAATAATATATATATATACATATTTATTATTTTTACTTATAGCAAAAAAGATGTGTTTCGTTTTTATCTATAAGTATAGTCATCTAATATATTTATATTGTAATAATTGATCTATTATAAAACATGATATGTTTTATAAGACAGTAAACTCAGTCAAGTAGCTGTAGCATGGACGACCGCATTTATATATAATTACTATTAAGCAAAAAAAAGAAAAGAAATACTTTAATACTTTTTTGTGACTCTGCTCACGTTTTTAATATAAAATTGGTGAAAAAATTAATTTAAAAAAAATGCATATACGAACCGTCAAGGCACTCTTGGCTGTTTCGGCTGCCGATCGCAGACTTCTCGTAAAAATCGTATTCCGGTGCGTTCTCGAAGAATGCAGGGTTACCCATGTCGACGAACCGCGTTTCCTGGTCGCTCAACTCGCAATTTTCTCTCTGCGCTCCGTACGGTGCAGTCCTGTGAATGAAATTTAACATAGTTTTTATTGTCAATATGAACATTACTCGACATTTAATTGTTAAAATAATTCTTATCGGTTTCCGTCTTATTTTCGAACTTTCAACATCTATAATTCCCAATTATTACAAAAAAACTGACTCTGTTTTCTCGAAAGGATAACACTTTACCAGTGTTCAGTCCAGATAAGTATATTTTTATCTAGATAAAGATAAAGATGATTGAACTCAAATTTATCTAGATAAAAGATGTTTATCTTTTATATATATATATATAAAAACCAAATAATTTTTTTTAAATATTTTTTAAGTTTCAATATTTTATATTTCAGTATCATTATTCAAGTTTAAATATTGTACATAGGTTTCAATGAAATATATAACAATTTCAAAGATCCAATATTAAGAATTATTCTAAATACAATGTAGTGAATAAAATACGAATAAACATATAATAATTAAGAATAAATTTAAAATAAAATTAATATGAACTCTTTTATAATATATTTTTCTCTTTTTCAAATATACATAACAATTTATTTATATAATATAGGTATATAGATAATTAGTTTTCTTCTGTCATAATTATAATTTTTAGCCTTTGCTTTATATCATTTTTAATTAAGTTAATGTTTGTATAAACATACGTATAATTACTATTTAACAATTAAATATTTACCTTCATGAACTTAGAAATTATAAAAATAAGTGGAAAGTATAAGCTACCTACTGAATAGTCCATAATATCACCAAAATAATACTGGCACATAGACACTGCATTTTATGCTATCATTGAATACAAAATTATTTTTAACATTCGTAGTTCTTACAAGTCAAATAAAATGGTATCAAAATTAAAACAATCTAATCCTCAATTTTAAAATGAAATTTATTCAGATAAATTTACATAGGTAAAACAATTATTTATCTTAAATAATTCTACAGATAATTCATGCAATATTTATTTAGATGAAATAAAAGATGGAAATATATTCATCTAGATAAAATTATCCAGATAAATCCCAACACTGCACCTGACTATATTATTGTTTTATTACGTGTATAATATCACGTGCTAAATAAAACAATTTTATTTTTATTAAATTATCTGTTAAAATTATTATTACTGTTATAAGAGTATCATTAAAAAGGTGTATTTATTTAATTTAAAATTACCAAGGATTTTATACAATCGAAAGATTGCATCGGACTTTCATTTGGAAATAAATTTTCGTTGAACGTTTTATTTTTACGCATTTATTTTAAAGTGCATTTAACTTTATTCCGTTTTGTTAATAGCACATTTCCTTTATTTAGATCGCATATTATTCAAACTTCAAAAATGGTAGGAAATGGTAATTCTACAATAATAGTCAAGATGGCGAGGATCAATTAAATAGTTAACATTTATACATAAAAAAAAAATCAATATACGCTATCAAAATAATAATAGTGAAATTCAAGCAACACATAATTTAATTATACCAATTATTATTAACATCCAAACACCGATATTTTTTCTGTTTTCTTGTCGATTAAAATAAATAAGTTAATGGCCATCTAATTTCTTTCTGTTACACAATACTTAATTCACAAGTTATTTTTATTAAATAACATTTTGAATTTTTAAAATTTTGTACCTAAGGTTGATTTAACGGTTTAATATAAAATTGTATTTAATGCTATATTTATTGGCATTTTTTGGTTTTGGTTTTCCGTTTAAAATGTAATTTCAAATTCCAATCGTTATTCTAAAGTTTCAAGTTTTCAAGGGCCTATTATTTGGATTTAATTACAAATTCAAAAATAATCATTGTACATAATATAGTATTAATATTTTTGAACTAAATGTAATAAATTACAAATTAATGTTTTCAAAACATATTTAACAAAAGGGTAGTTTTGAATGCAATACAAGTATAAATAGTAAAAATCACTTAAAATAAAAAAAAGGCATTTCAAATATATCTAAGTAAGCAATTTCTAAATATATCGCAATTATGCAGTAATAATTTTTAAAAATTCGCTTAAATTATTTTTTAATATAAAATACAAATTTAAACCTTTTCCATCGGTGAAAAATGTGTTACAAATAAGTCTACCAGTGATAAAAAACAAATACAAGTTTTTATTTTATAAAATTTTGAATTCTTAATATTAATTCCTGAAAATTTAACATAATCTCACTCACATAATCAGTCTAGTTAACCTGAAAAAATTTCGAAAATAGTTTATCAACTTTTTTGATTCTAATGATTAAAAGTTAGCATTTTGACGAAATTCACTAGTTTTACGTAAAATTACACAATTGAGCGATTACAAAAAAAAATTAATTAGCCAATTTTATATTCCACAATTAATTGAGAACAAAAAAACAATTTTTGAAGAGGAAAAAGTGTAAAAAAAAAGAAATTTTTACATATTAAAAATTATCATTCACCAAAATATTTTTCATATTTTTGTTCATCAACACATACATTTACCTTAAGTTTGGTATAAATAAATAAGTTTTAAATTCGTTTTTGTCTAATTTTTGGTAGTTTTTATCGAAATTTTGGAAAAACTATTGAGGATTTCTAAAAATGATTTCCTAATGACACCATCTAAAAATACCAAAAAGTTGTTAGAAACTTTTGGACAGTTATTTTAGAGAAATGACGAAACATTTCTTCAATAAAACGATTCTGAATAAAGCTTCAGTGATATAAGATAATTTTATTTAAAAATTATAAAGTTTATTATTATTCTTATAAAAAAAAAATATTTTTTACCGATTCCACTATTAACTGAGAACGAAAACGAAAAATATGTAATTAAATATAACAATAATACGTTTACTAAAATAACAGACAATTCACGGTTTTAGGTGCCTACTGATCAAATTGGTTTTTAGAACTGCCCAAATTAATTTTGAACTACCCATATTGGTTAGAACTACCCGTTAGTGCAAGCTCTGCATTTCATTATTTATTATTCCGAAAAAAAAAAAACTTTTTATTTCAAATCCAAATCCTAGTAGCTGGTAGGTTCCAGCTATAATAAACAATCAATTGCATTCATAACATGATTCTTGAATTGACATCGAAATAATTGTAATTCGAAATCATTCGAATGCTGTCCTATGTTTATTTAATTGACGGAAAAGGGAAAGGTGTATTTCTAGCGGAAAAGGATATCGCCCGCCGTGAGTAAATGCGAAATGGTTTTCAATAATAATAATAATTCGGACGCTTCGGTCCAGCGGTTTTATAGCTAAATAGGCCGTGTTTTTCAATTACGTTCCAGTTACAAAGTTTTTGAATATATTAACGATGGCGGCCAATAGCCGTGATCGGATCAATGGAATGGAATAATTCTATCGGAATGAATGCGAAATGCTCGTTACTCACCTGTAATTGAACGATCGACAGTTGAAATCCCTGGACATCATACACTCGCGTTCACAATGCGACAGCGTGGGCGCAGTGATGAATCGTTTAATCAGTCCTCTCGCCATTCGCATTCGCACGCCCATCTGTTAGTACAGTGACATACATATTTTTTAAATACAAATAAATAGGCTGAAAATTTCAGTTATTGACTGTGCAGGGAATGGCTGTTAAAGGCGTAGTCCAATATGTAGATACTTAAATTAATTTATATAATTTGTTTCGAGCACATTTCCCGATTACGAGCACAAGCCATAAAGAACTTTATAACCGCACCAATATAAAACACGAAGAATACTTTTATTCAATACACGTATTCGAATAAATGAGTGTAAAGAGGTATAATCATGATAATATGTCATATTCAAATACTACAAAAGAAATCAGGAATCAGGATTTGTCGTCGATTACTTTCGAATACTTCAAAAACTTAAATAGATATTTTTTGTTTGTAATATTTGTCAGTTTTGGATTTTTAAGGAAATAACCATTTGATGGCTAAAAAATAAAATAGTTACATTTTATATTAGTATTATAACATCAAATATTCTAGTATAGTTACTATTTGTATACCACCAATGTGTACTTTATAATGTAAAATAATCATAGAATGGATAATTCGTATTTAAATAAAATTCTTAAATTTCATGTTTATAAGTCATAACATATTTTATGTGCCTCAGTATTTTTCGCAATCAGTAAAAAAAAAAAAAAAAGTGTTATGGTGGTATACAAAGATAAATATTTGTAAAATAGTGTTTGAATACTTTTTCGAAATTTATTTATTCTAGCAGTCAAATACAAAAAACTTCAAAAATATATATTCGAATACTCTACAAGACTATTAAACGTATGATAATATGTAGGTACGTATTAAAATGTTTCCTTTTCGATTTCTTTTGTGTGATTCCAAATTTTCGATACTGAATTGTATGGTAGAAAGCATTAGGTATACGTTAGTGGTATACTATATGTCTTTTTCTTTACTCTTAAAATACATTTTCTGTGTTCGATTTTGTTTTACAATCAATTAAATGAAATTAAAAATAAATCATACCATTCAACTAATGATTAGGTACGTATTTATACTTAATTCGGATTGTAATACGGATTTTTGGAGAGTATAATTTAAACATCGGAGTGTCTCAGCCTATCCCAAATCACGTCAACAAAAACAGTTTTGCTCTTAAATTTCCAACTCGACAATTCCGATCTAACCTGTTTAAATCCTTCACCCTCATCGCATCTGATGTTGTACGGCCTGTTTCCGTCCAATCCGCCACCTCCGATACCACCCGCACCGCCGGGATAGTATCCCGGAACCAAAGGGGGTCCCAGAGGAGGTCCTCCGATTGGCGGCAGTCCTCCGGGAATAGCCGAGGCCGCGTAAGGAGGGATCGAAGACCCAATAACACCCTGCGTGGATCCGAATCCGAAATTATTGACGCCCAGTGCTCCGGATCCCTGGCCCAGGAAAGGGGGTATGTCCGCCCCGTGACCTCCGACGTGACCCCAGTATCCCGTTGGCGCTTCGCTGGGATAGGGTCCGACGCTGGAGCTCAAGGCACCGCTCACGCCGGTTCCGACAGTACTGGAATAACCGGGATACGATCCACCTCCGTATACACCACCGAAACCGCTTCCTGTAAAACATATTGTACGTATAAATCCTGTATTATCCTATATTCACTATTTCCGGTCGAATTGAGGGATAAAATGTTTACCGATAGGTTTTGCCGGTGTCGGATAAGGCGGTTTGCCACTACCAAGGAAATTCGATCCCTGTCCTAAAGGATCGGGTCTCGTGAATGGTGTCGATGCAGTTCCTCCGTCTAGAAACACAATTTTTCAACGATAAATATACATAAATACTTATAAGTAATAATCGTAGACATGCTCTCGAATTCCCAAATAAATTGGAAAAAATAGGTACCACTACGAAACGTTTAAACCTACGTATTTATAAGATGAAATATAAACGATTACCCACACGAATAAAGTATGATAACGATCACTATTTCAACTTTTTAAACGGCATAAAATTAATCGTTTAAACTTGTTATCTCGAGCAAATCCATAAATTATTATTTTTTTGGCAGTTAATAATTAGTAATCTATGTAATGTAAATTAAATATCTATACTTAAAATTTTTTTTTTTATTAATTACATAGTTTGGAAGGTGATTTTTAATAAAGTGTTAACTACAACTTACTATAAAATTATTTGTTATCATATATAATTTTAGAGAGATGAATCTCTCACACTTTTTTTTTTTTTTTCTACAAAACGCATAAATAAAATCTAAATAAATTTTACATTCTGATAATATATGAATTATTATTTGGTTATTAATTGATTAAAGTTAAATAATTTGGTGAACTTTTTTTTTTTAATAGTTTATCGTTAAAACTAATGGCTAATGCGATTGGCAACAAAGAAAACTTTTAACGTGTTCCATGTTAAAATTGAACACAAAATCTCGACCAGCTTAAACCTTAACAGTTTCTATTGCAATCATTAACGTCTCTCTTATGTTTTTATCCTTAATTCAATTATCCAGTGCGTTCAAATTGAGTTCCAAAATCAAATTTTGGTACGTATTCGTATACATCCAATTTGAGTCCCAACATTAAAAATTATGTGTTCTAATTGAGTTCTGGTGGGTAGATTTACAATGAATAAAATTACTGACATTTTAAGCAAATATAACTACATAAGTAGTCAAACGATTCAATATAATAGCGAAAAAACGTATCGTTTTACAGTTATTTCATATCTGTAAAAAATGTGTCGTACAAATTTACTCCTGTTACAAGTAAATGTAAAAAGTACATTAATAATAATATTTTTAACTATACTTATAT
Source organism: Stegophylla sp. TES_Ste_2020 (assembly GCA_025469315.1). Taxonomy (NCBI): domain Eukaryota; kingdom Metazoa; phylum Arthropoda; class Insecta; order Hemiptera; family Aphididae; genus Stegophylla; species Stegophylla sp. TES_Ste_2020. Next base: position 12,764 of record JAIPRM010002859.1, read on the forward strand.
TTAAAACAAAATTATAGATAATCCTAAATTTGTGTTTTTTACTATATTAAAATAAATAATTTAAATGAATAATCTTGATATATAAATAGATATTAATATTTTTAATATAGTAAATAGAAAATATTTAATATAGAAAATTATATCATAATATATTATCAATGTGGTATAATTTTTTTCTTCTGGCATTCAAATAATTCAGCCATTCTTTTTCACTGGGACTTCTTTAATATATATATTTAGTTTTGAGGTTCAATAATTCGCACGCAGCCTGAATAATAAGTTTTTTAGACCGTTTGCTTGAATTTCTATTTTTCGAATGACACGTAGCCACTGTATAGTTTGAATCGGGAGATTTCTCCGGCAGAATAATAAAATTGTGTGATTACAGGTCAGAATGTGCTATTGTGGTTTTTATTATCTTTAGAAATATTTTGTGTCTCATTTGGTAATTTAATGAAAATTATAAATATGATTTCTTACTTCAAAACGTGTTATTGTACATAAAGTATTGATATAATAATGCGTTTTAGCTAAAATGAACCTATTTTATTCATATTTATTGCATAACATAACATTTTCTTTTTTTGTCCTGTCATCTTTATCGTTGCATTCGACACGATGGACTGGTAATTTTGGCTGTACAGATTGCGATTGTCGGTTTTACCGTGTGCTATATTGAAAATATCGGCTAAAACGTAATAACTCTCCGTATAAAATCAGAGAACCATTCTTGTTGAACAAGACTATAAAATATGAAGACAATGAAATAGATTCTTCACCATTAAGACCTGTTGAGACTGATCATGATGTAGAAGACACCGAGGACCATGAAACAACATTGAATAATGATTCTCAACCATTAAGATTTACTGAGAGTGATAGTAATGTAAAAGATACCGACAATGATGGAACAACATCGAATAATAACAAGACGCTGAATGACAAAAATGTATAGAAAACCAGGGACTAAAATTATGATTAGTACGACACACTTTGTGTAGTACGAAATAAGTGTTTAGTACAAAATTAAAACGTGTGTAGTATAAAATGAAAAACTGTGTAGGGATTGTATTGTGACAATTTATATTTAATTTTATTATTGTAATATTTTATAATTGATTCAAAAAGTTCATTGATTTTGTTTAAAAGATACCAGCTGTAAAAGCGTGAAATGCATGGTCCAAATAAATTTGTAAATATTGTATTTATTATTGTTAATTTTTTTTTTTTTGGGTGGGGAGGGGGTCATACATGTAATTAAAGTATTTTAATAAAGTATAAAGTGTTGGAGACAAAGATCTAAATTATAGGCAATATACTAGTACAAAGTGTGTAGAACGAAAATTTAGATGTTTTAGTCTTTGCAGAAAACTGCTTAAAAAAATAACAATGCGGTTATTGTCGACATAGATTTACTCGAGGCAGATTTATACTGGAATTTTTTCCAGTGTTACCGCAATAGACCATCAGTTATAACAAAGTTACAAAGAATCGATCAAATGTGTGACAAGGTTAAAGAGGAAGTCTCATTCATTCATAAGAGTGTATACAACGTTTTTTTATAAGCAAAAAAAAATAAAAATAACATGGTATCATCATTTAAATAACACTTTAGTTCTTAATATTTTAAAACCTATTTGAATTAATTCATCCGACAATCAGATAAAATTTTTAAAAAATTCAAGCAATATTATGTGTATTCTAAAATTAAAAGTGATTTAACACTAGCTGGTATATAAATCATGACTAGGGTGCAGATTTTTATGTAATAAAAAAGTCAAAATATTTAAATATTTATGTTCTTATTTTTGCCAAAATATTTATTAAAAAACTTGAAATATTTAACAAAAAATTGGTATTTTACATTCATTTTACAAACACTTTACATAATTATTTTTAATTACTAATTAATACCTACTAAACAAAACTTGAAACTACACTGTCTACCCGATATAGCGACATTACAAATTGTAATCTCGCGTTAACAAGCTTTATCAGTAATCTCTTATTTATTACAATGCCGTATATTAATAGAAGCCGATAGAACAAAATTTCTAAAATCAAATATAATTTTGATACAAATAAAAACTGTATAGGTATGAAAATGCAAAATATTTACGAAATATATTATTACTGGTGAAATATTTAAAAATATGTACTTACATCAAAACATGTGAAAATATGTAAAATAAAAAAGGACTATTTTATTCAGGGTTTTCTGAAACGTGCTTATTTTTAATCGGAATTGAGAAAATCGCATTCAATAAAATTATGTATTTACATAAAAATCTGCGCCCTAATCATGATAAACGATTTTTGGTTGTTTGACATCACAACATCGGTGATAGCTTTTCGGCGTGATTTTTAATGAAAAAAATAACAATAGTTGATAACATGTTACTATTTCTAGGTTTTATATTTTGTCCTGCTTTTCACGATAAATATTAAAATTTATTCCATCATTACAATAGAAAATTGTTTTAAACGTATACTTTTGGCAATAACACGTCATTAGGTATACGGGCAATAGCGTTTCGGATCAAAACAGTAATTTTGCACGTTTTGAAAAAACTAAATGGCGATGACACGAATCAAAATTTTGATTTTCCTATACTCGCCAAAATAGCACAGGGACAATAGTGCGTTTGTCTTGATTCCACGATCATAATACCTACCAATTTAGAATGAAAAAAAAACAACTTTTCAAATTTATTTTACCTAACAAATAATTACAGTTGTCGCATAATCAATATACCATATATACCAACATACATATATTATGTTTTTCTCTTTTTGAGTTTCTCACCAATTTCACGGCAATAAACCGTGTTCAACTGGATTTCGAAAAAAATTACCAAAGTTAATTCTAACGCTATATTATCATGGTTGATGCTCACTCATCAGGTTCTCGTAGTAATCGTAATCGGCGTCGTATATCACGCGATGTCCGTCCCTCTGGTTGAACCGGCTAAGCCGACATATCCGGAAGCGCTCACTGTAGACCGCGGACCGGCACTGGAAGCTCACCTGCCGCAGACACTCGTCCAGACACTCGCTTAGCGATCGTCCCGTGATTTCCGAATGGAACTCGCCACCGAGCCGGCTGTTCCGGTACCGCTGGAACGCCGTGTCCGGTCGCCGTCCGTCGGCGAATAGATGCGACGTCAGCGTGTTGTCCGCGAACTCGTTGCCCTTGGCTGTAAGCAGATCACCACCTACCATGTCGTTAGCGATTTGCAAAAAACACACAGGTTGTGCAAGGCGGTGACTGTCGTGACGGCTGGGCAAATCAATTAAATTTTTTTTTTCTATTCACCAAGTTAAGTTTATACATTTCTCCTAATCACACGGGGAAAACTATTTTCAACAATTTCAATAATGAAGTAAAGAGTCTAATAAAAAGTTTATGTGAAAGTCATTCCAATAATACCAATGATATAATGAATATAATTAGTAAAAATCAAATAGAAAAGGCCATAAATAAAATAGTCAGTGATCTTGATGATAATGTGTATCAATAAAATCATAAAAAGTCAATATGTCTAAACATAATATCGTATAATATATTAATATTATGTACCTATAATATGTAATGTTGATTAAATTTTTGTTCTATAGTATTTTTATTTTTATTTTTATTTTAGTATTCTTTTTCTCTTTTGTCATGTTTTGTTATTAATTATATCTTATTTTTATTGCATATTATTTACTTTAAACGAATTGTGATATCGTTGAACTCCGTATACCAGATACGAGCATAGCTCAGTTAGTATTCGTATCAGCTATTATTAAATTATTTTATTTTAATTAATTAATTAATTGTAATTGTTTTGGATGAATAAAAAAATAATAATAATAATAATACATCATGTATAGGGAAAAAATGTTATTCAGCCAGAAAGGAAATTTATTTCAAATCTATTGAATTTTAATACAAAACAAATCGTCTTAACGTGACTATAAAACGAATCAACCGATTAGTATAACTACATAACACGGAAAACAAATATTGCTCGATAAGTTAGCCGTTATTTATGAGAAAAAGTAACGAGTTATAAAGGGTGTCCGCAAGGAGGAGTGAGTAGGGGCAGTTGCCCTCCCCTTGTAATTTGTTAAGGTCAATTATCATAATCATTATGCAACATAAACTTTCACAAAATTAGCATTTTTTAAATTAAAAATAACATTTTTGTTAGAAGTGACTTTTATTTAACTCAATTATGGACGTCAAAACTAAGAACACTGCTTTTATAAATTTATGTCTTATATGGTGAGGCCAAGAATAAAACAAAAATAAATGTTTCGAGAATGCTCTGAATAAATTGTGTTATCTATGCATAATAATCTAGTTTATAGACTATGAAGTACAGTTTTAAACAACACATTATTATAATTATAATTATAACTATTAAAATTATTCTAATTATATTTAAATATTTTAATATATCAACATTATTATAATTATATTTCTAATTAATACAGTTAGGTTTTATTTTTTTTTATTTTAAAATATCTAAAGAAATAGTTAATTTCAAAATGATATTTTTTGTTAATTATTTAATTCATAAAACTTAGAAACTTAATACTAATTAGAAAATTTAATTATATAATTAATGATTAATATTTATTCTTACTAATAATCATTCTATTTATTTAATAAGTTATAAAAATAATATTATTTATACTACTTATTAAATAACTATCAAATCTGATGTTATCTAATAATTTATGTGTTTAAAAAAAATGCATTTGTCGATTTAAAATTACATAAGTGCTTATCAATAAATTTAAGTTAATTCTGCTGATCAGGTTAAGTTTTAACAGATAATAATTCATGGACATTAATAAATTATAAATAATTTTTATATTAGGTACCTAACTATATCAAAAGAAAACAATTTTCAAACAATTTACTAATCAAATACCTAGTGAATTCAAAGAATAAAAAATTATTGCTCCTCCTTTGACAAATTCCCGCGGACGCGTTTGCGCGTTATGAGACTTTGTTAAACTTATATAATTTAACTCCAAAACTTAACTCGAACTTTTCAACTCGCTTATGCCCAGCATTGGTGAATGTAGCAGCGGGGTAGTGTTAAGCTCGTATGGCAAATATGTCACTTACGGTTGTCCAAGCAGACTAGGTCATACAAATCGTGGGTGGGACTGTTGCTCACTCGGAGATCGTCTTTCTGCGACATAGAATCCTCCTCGAATATTATGCACCGGCGTATTTGCTCGTCGTACTCGACCGCCCGACAGAAATACCTGCACATGACGCGTAATCGTGAGTGAAAACGAGACCGGATCAAAACGATCCGTCAGACACGATCGTTTGGCCAGTGCTCGGAACCACTAATTATTAGGCAAACTCAAATTGCCTTCCATATATTTTTTTTCAAAAAAAGAACACTCAAATTGCCTCCCGATTTAAAATTTACCATTTACTCGGATCGCCTCCGACAAAAGAACAAATTCATCGGTATCAAAAATCGATATAACGATAAGCGATATGCTGTCAGTAAACGATCGGAATTCGGACACATACCGATTGATTTCAGTAAAACATAGTTTGATCATATCCCTAAATGATTTTTGTAGTAAGAACTTTTACAAACAAGATTTGGTAAAGCAGTAATCAGTGATAGTAAAAGTCCAAAATTTTATTTTTATTATATTTAATTTATTTATTTATTTTTTTTACCAATTATTATTGTGTAATATTTTTGTCCTTGCTATATGCTCATTATACTCGTATATTTATTGCAATATTATATACGTTAATTAACAAAAAGTGAAAATGATTGTTATTAACGAATTATTAGGTATTGCTTACTATAATATATAAACAATAAAATTACGTAATTTACTATAATTTATAAATACTAAGTATATATTTTAGTATTGTACTACGTTCTCTTAATACTTATACAATATTTTGAAAAATTAAATTTAAAAAAAAATATCGATAGCTATCTTTAACAGTATCGATGTGTGATTGAATGTGAAAGAAATTTCGAGTAAAAAGGTGTACTTGGCTGGAGGCAATTCGTGTGCACCGTAATTATTATGATGGGTATAATTTTGGGGTTTCAGGTTTCGAGTACGATTACTAAAATACTATACCCAAGTTTTCCGAGACCAATTCAATCAGGCTTAAGGTCTTGTTTTAACGAATTTCTAAAATGATAGTATAATTTGGGCTAGTTAATATTTTCAATAATAAAATAATAAATCAAATAGAGAAATTAATTTTTTGTTTGATTGTTAGTCAAATATACAGTTGACAAATAGAAATTTACAAAAGAAAATATGAGATAAGCATAGAAATACTGGACAAATCACTAGACTAGAATAAATTATAGTATACATATATACGTGAATATATATTTCACAATTAATGAAAACTGTTGTGATTGGTATTATATTATTTCAATTACCTATCTTTATATTTGAAGTACTATTCTATAATAAATTACATAGGTACTGTGTCCGTAACACTTACTTTTCCGCTCGCAAACATTGCGCCTGGCATTCGATCAACGACAGGTTGGCGAAAATGTCCACTTCAAATGGCCCGCCCAATCGTTTGTTCTCTTCTTTGACGAATATGATCGGTCCATCACAACGCCTTTCCACTGTAAAAGATTTCATGAATGGCGTTCGGGAAAAAGGCCAAGCGAATGGCGTACAATATTCGGAAATGAATATTAGACATTCATAATACAATGTAATTTAAGCGTAAGTAATCGAGAAATTTATAATTTGTCATACCATATTTAGTATACAGTAAAAATCGTCTATAAAAGTATCGCTTACTGTAAAAAAATTGACTTTAACTTAAAAAATATAAAACATCAACAGTTTATATGTTAATTCATATCAATCATATCGTTTACTATCGTATAACCACCTACGTGATATTATATATTATAACGTCTATTTTTAGCTAAAAATAAAAATAATAATAATAATAAAAATATTCGATCAAAACTAACACTAATATTTTATCATGGGTAATATTATAGACGATAAAAAATAATTTCATTTTGCGATGATCAAATTGTTTGATTTTGATATTCAGTACTTATTTAATTTAAATTCTTTGCTAGTCGATTCTCGGATACCGAATATAATATTTAAAAAAACGTTTTTTTTTTTATCAATTCATGGATTCAATAAATTATTTTTGTGATTGATTGTATCCATTACTCATAAAAGTGTTTGTAAAGTTAATCTTAAAGAAATTTGTGTGCTTGTTCCTGAAAGTAAAAAGGAATGTATTTCTGTCCATGTTTCTCATCTAGAGAATGGGACAAGTTAATTTCCTTGTTCCATTGATGTAACATTTTGCGCTCCCAAACTACTTATTTAATAGAATTTTTCAACTATTACAAAACTAAAAATGTGATAAATAAAATCAATTTTTATATAAAAAAGCACATTTTTACATTTTTTGGAGCTAGTTTTTAAAAAAAAAAACAATATAGTTCTTAAGTGGTTACGAAATTAATAAATATTCTGCTATCTAATTAATTATTCTAATATAACTCTATATAGTTATTGTTTATAAATCTTATTATACAATTTATTTTAATATATAACACGCTTGTAAAAACCAAATGTGTTTTATAAGTGGATACGAATTTTACATTAATCTTATTGAGTAACTTGGATTACTGTCGATGGTTAGAAATAATAATAATAACAACAGGTTACAAATAATATATTATCACGTTTAAGTAATAGAAATGAAATCGTTTAACTAATTTCAATTGTCAATGTTAATAAAAATCACACAATTTTTCTAGAATAAAATACAAATTGAAGAATTAAATTAATTAAATCGAATTTCAATATTTAAAGAATCATTGAATAAGCTGAAAAATGTTCTCTTTTAAAAACAAGTTTTATTACGGTTAATTTTTTTCAAAAGTAAAAAGAATTTGTATTTCAGAAATATTCTTAAAAAGGAACAAAATCAAAAAATCACGTTTCTTTAGTCGTAATAGACGTTTATATGTTCGAAAATTAATGTTTTGTGTTGCACCACGAGTAATCTGGTTGATTTCAAGAAAAATTATAAAAATAAAATGTAATTTTTTTTCTTAAATATATGTATATATATATATATATATATATTATGTAATAATTTTAATGAAAATAATTTTTTCTTTTTAGTATGTATTATTTGAATAACAATTTCGTGATACAATAAATTAATATATATATATATGGCATAGTTTTACAATTTTGATTATTACGACTATTGATTATAATGGCCAAGTTTTCCCGGTCCATGTATGCCATTTACAAACGATTTCTACTGTAATGTACTATTATTTTACACAAACGTGGAAAGCTACTCGGGTTGGCTAATATTATGGCACAGGTGTGTATAATTATGTCAGCTTGATATTTATTTAATATCATAACCGATTGACTATTCATAAAATGTAAACTTTGAAATGTAGTTATTTATATAGTGGTAAAAATTGTCTACAAAATGAAATACTTGTACTGAAAAATGTAAATAATATCAAAAAGATAAAGTAGGTTCAAAATAATAATAAAGTCATACGGATTAAAAGTAATACCTACACTGTTTTTCTATCAGCGTTATAGGAAAATAATAATATTAGGCGAGTAATTAAAAACGAAATTTCGAATTTTGACCTTGTGAATTTCTGAATAACGCGTCCAAAATAACACGTGGGCGAAAATCGTTTACCGTTCAAACAGGTGTTTTCCAGATAATCCGAACTTGGGTCCTCTTCCAGCAGTTCCGGGTGCGATCTCCTGGTGAACCTGCTCAGCCAACAAGTCTTCGAGGCCGAGTCGTAGGTGGCCGAGCGGCAGACGAACGTGAACTCGTTCAAACACTTGTCTTCGCAGTCCGTCCGATTGGCCGCTATCATTTCTTTGTACTCGCTGGGCGGCAACTTGAGTTTCTTCCGGGTGTGACGCTCGAAAACGTAATGTCTGTTGGCGCATTCTCTCTCGATTCTGCTGGCTGTAAACACGAGACGTGCATGACACGAATACAACAATTATTATTTCTGTTGTTTTGTAATCAAAACACACGTGGCTTATAATTATTACAAATACAGGGGAATTTTTTTTTAAGTATGTTCTAATAATATGATTATTAATTTAGTGATGTAAAATTTACGTAAATTTTTTTTGGGGTAAATTTATCGATAAAATTTACGTAAATTTGGTAAATTTTGACTTTTTTGTAACATAGTCTTAAAGGTACCCTAAAAAGTATCTCTTCTCCCCTTTATATAAATATACTAAGGTATTGTTTAATCGATTTTTTACATAGTATACCTCTTTTATTAAATTTAAACAAATATAATTGGCAATTAAAAAAAAAATACATTTCAAACTAAGATTAACAAAATAATAAAAAGCAAAAAAAAAAAAATGCTGTTCAATTTTTTTTTAAAATTCAAACAAATATAATAAACAGTTTAAAAAAAAGTATATCATGAGATATTCTCAAACTCACAAATAATAAAAAGGAAAAAATTATGTAAAGACATAAGTAAATTATGTCTTTATGAAATCAAGAAAATTTCCCACTCTGATCAAAGTGACATAGATAGACTAAAAATTGAATCATCAACCAAATCTTCAGAATTCCAATCCTCCTCAGAATCTTCAAAATATTCTCGACTATTTTCTGCATTTTCATTATTTTTTCTGGTTTAAACACTTCAGAAGTTATTATATTATCATGTAAGTTATATTAAAGAGTTCGTAATAATTGTTAATAGATAATATAATTCACAATCGCAATTTACAAAATAGTTATTCCGTAGTTTAAACTTCATGTTTTCTATTAAACTTCATATCGTTTTGTTATAAATGTAGGCTTTGTAAAAACATTAAATTTAAGTAGTCACTTGTAAATTTGTTCGGTAAAAAAAAATTTATCCGTAAAAAAAAAAAAATGATAAATTTACCTTACCCGGTAAAAATTTACACCGTTTACATCTCTAAATTTATTATCTGCTTACGAATATTTTATCTGCGTGAATTCGTATTCCCAGTACGTTTCTAAATATACGGAGCAATAGCAGAATATTTTTTCTAGTTTAAAAAGAATCATTGTGGTTGATTGAAAAGCATTCTGAATACTAGTTACCTACCCAAGCGGCCAAGTCGACAGCCCAGTTCTAAATTTTAAATTTTCCTAAAAATTATTTCTATGCTATAACGTGGTACACTATCAAAAAATGAAACGAACTACAACTGCCCAGACTGAACTTCCTGTGAAATATTTATTAATTATAAATATTTAACAACACTATTAATTATATAATAACAACACTATTTGCACTTAAAGTAGTAATAGTAGAAACCGTGAAAATGTCAATTTTCTGCGTCATATCATTCACTTATATAGCGTGACAATAAATCGTAAATCTGTATCGTAAATTTAATCTTCTGGATTCTAGTTTCTATTTAATATTTCAGTAAAATTTTGAATTGGATGTCGATTTATATAATAATTTACCATACATTTAGTTTCAAATTTTTGTTTTGATTTACTATCCGGTGCTGATTATAGTACATAAAGGATAAATTTAACTAAAATTTACAATTACTTTAATTGTACAAAATGTAGGAATTAATTTATTTTTGATTATTTCAATATATTGGAATATTTTTTAATATAGTTTTTCCAATGAGCTTAGAATAAACTTTTTATTTGTTATAGTTTATACTATTTTTTTAGGGATTTTTGACAAAAAGTCCTCGTATAAACGCGATGATTTGAGTCGTATAAGATGAAAAACATAAAAATTATTTAAAATATTTTTAAACATATTTATTTAACATATTATATTAGGTCGAGTGAGATACTGCAGTTAAATAATTATACTGATAAAAGATATACTTATTTGGATAATTAAATCGCATCGAAGAAGCATAAAAGATATTATAAGGTGTCTCACGGTTTTTTCAAAATTAAATACATGTTTGAAAACAAAATGTGTGATATATATTTCGTCAAATTAGTTTATTTATGTTTTAATATTAATATTAATAAGTTAAAAAAGAAACAGTAAATTTTTAACCAAATACTATTCACGGTTGTAATCTTACTCGGAAAATTATTTTTATATTACAAGCAGAATTATTTTCAAATGCAGTTTTATTAATAATATTTTTAATGTCATTATTACATCATGCATTTCAACGAAACTTATTACGTCTATACTCAGATAAATAAAGATTATACAAAACAAAATCATATGATACCGAGTTACAGTTCGTATCTATTGTATCTTTGATAAATTTACCTCGATGGATACCAACTGCCTCCAACTCTGATCATAATAATACGATAAAATAATAATAATATAGTAATCACCAGCAATTCGATCATAATAATAATAATAATTATTATTATTCGACGTGTTAATTACGTGCGGTGCGCATTTTCGTCTGCTTTGTGCCTGTCACGACAGTTTGCTGTTATTTTATCCCGCGCGACTTATCTGCATTCATGAATCGTAATAATAATTACGAGATTCGACGAATAAAAAATAAAATAAAATAAAAAACGCGTAAAACATAATATAAAGAAATGGAAAATATTGAATTAAATAATAATTGAACTTCCCCGCAGCAATTTAAATCGCGATAGGTATCACACACAATGGGTTATTAACCTCGCGTCAATCGCATAACGTGACGCGGTCGGTTGCACTTGGTGTATTTGACCGGGGGGTGTTATTGTCCAGAACAAAGATAATTTATACGTCAATCGAGGTCAAAAAGAAAACGTATCGGACTTTCATCGTGCAACGAAATGTGTCACCGCACGGAAATAATAATTAATACCTACCCGTAACTGCGCGCGCGTACGTGTTTAAAATACCTAAGCTTGATTTGCGATCGCATAATATCAATGGGTGCAAAAAACGAAAAAGCTGTACGTAACTCGGATTAAATGCTATGACGAAAACCGTTTATAATTAATTCAAAAAATATATGCACCCGCTAACAGAGTAATTCAATAATTAAATTCAGACTGACCGTCTGTCAGTCAGTTTAGCCTTTCAGCAGGCACACGTACTCACATAAAATTATAGCTTACTGGGACCCGTCGAACTCGGTTATTTACCACAACATTTAAATAGACCAATATTATGAAGAAAAGTTCTGCTTGACGTTTCTAAATATGAATCAAGCTTAAGACTCATTTTAGGTATTTCTGTTCTAAACATTCGTCCATAGTTTACTATACATAGTACGTAATATAGTTAGCACAATCAATAATCGAACTTATTCGTAAAAAATTAGAAAAAATTCAAGTACAAGTAAAAATTCCCAGAAAATTTATTTTTGGGGACAAAATTGGAAAATGAGAATTTTTTTTTCAGAAAAACAAAGTAATATTAATAATAATAGAAACTATACAAACATTAAGCCATTGTGTCTTATAATCTATAACCTATATACAGAAATGGACAGTATTTCAAATAGGTATACATGTATATAAAATACTAATTACTATCGTATTTACCTTGTATCTGATTTTTCATAATTATTTTCTATCATATATTTGAATTCATTTTTATTAACTGCATTTTGTTCTCCTTATATTTTAAAATAAAAATAAACAATTTATAAATGCTAAATACTTTTTGTAAAAATTAATAATTTTGAAAAAATAATATTACTTTTAAGCAAAATAACAGTTTTTTTAATGTTATTTTGAAGCTATTTTAATAATACAAGTATGTATAATATCTAATTAATTCATAATAACCATAAAATAAAACATTTTAAATTTATAATAATAATTTTAACACCATGATAAAGCTTGTAATATTATAATACAAGCATGTGTATTACATTATTATTCTTTTTTTATGACAAAAAATGTGTTCTATTGTTTAAATATATTTGTTACCATTTAATTATAAATTTATATATTTTATATTTGAATACAACTTTTAAAATATTTGGCGCGTCCCTCCAGGCTGCTTATATTAGATTTATCTTGCAAGCTTAATGTTTTAAATAATTTTAAAGTTTTATGTTTTCAGATTATAATTGAATACTTGACATTTATTATTTATTTATAACTTAAAATTATACTATGCAGAATACATAATAAATCAATAAAATATATTTGTATAATGCTAATTATTATATAATTGTATAATATACTGTGAGAATAGTGATAAATAAAATTTTGTTTTAACAAAAAAAATTAATTAATTAATTAATTAATTTTTTATTAGAATATAAAACATAAGATTTTAAGTTATAAATAAATTTTAATTTGTGATATGTAAATAATAAACCGTTTAAGTAGTACATCAATAAATTAAATTGCTCAAAAACAATAAAAGTTGTATTGGAAAAATACACAATAAATATTGAATGGTATAGGTACGTAAAATTCCATAAACCTTTCGAGTGACTTTTTTTAAAATTCTTAGCAATATAAAACTTAGATTTTTATTTTGTGTAATATAAAATAATCAATGCAAATAACAAATGTGCTTGTTTTGAATCAGTTGAAACGTCGTTCAGTTGTTTCTCTTCTATAGTTGGGAAATTCGTTGATAGTTTTTTCGTTGGTATAATTATACTGTTATATTTATTTAGGAAGACATCTCACGAAGTGACTTTCATCCAGCCTTCAAGTTTTCTGACAATAATTCTAACCTAACCGCATAGCTTAGTAACCGATGGTCTACTATTTTAGTATCTGGTTCACACGGAGAAAGAAATCAAAATAAAATAATAATTCAACTTCCCATCATACAATACATGTGAAGGGGGATATAAATTTTAAATTTTAAGAAAGAAATTCAAAAACCTTTCGAAAATCGTTGACTACAGGTATGTATGATGCGGAATAATTTGTTAGAAATTAAAACAAATAATATAATTTCTTTTTTCGTCCGCATCTAGTAAAGTTTTTAAAACTAGTGAAAATACTCGACATGTTAGAATTAATTTACAAAAATAATTAACTCATCATGTTACATTAAATTTTTAATCGAAACCGTGAAATTTGTGTGCGGGTGACTAGACTTGGAAGATGGTTCGTGTATACTTTAGTATTTACTGTTAAGCAATAGTTACAGGTATAAATTTAGTGAAGTTCCTAAATTTTTACACTTAATGAAGTTGATATTTAGAATAATATATTTTTAGCGAATTTATTTTATTTTAAAGCGCCATTTGATTTTTAATTTTTAGGTTTAAGTCAAATTTTGTTTTTTATCACATATTTTCAAGTAGTAGAGTAAATTTTCATAATTATATTAACGAAAATTTTATTTTATTTTTCACTGTAGGATAGATTGAGATCATTATCGATTTTATCGTCGAGTGTGTTAAGTAAATTTTTAATTTGTCACAATTTACAAGATAGCGTTTTACAAGGAAGTGGTTTACTTAATAATAAAACGATGATGCGTGAAGGTTGGTATCATATTATTTTTGATTTATTAGATTTATTGCCGAGTAATCTAAAAATCAGTATTATTTATCGTATAAAAAATATTCTATATTAAATATAAAATTTTCCGTTTTTTTTTTTTTTTTTAATTTAAATTTAATTTTTTTATTTAACACCTTGTATAATTTTAGATTCTTAAAGTAGTGAAGAAGCTTATGTTTTTACAATGATGTTTATTTTTTTTTTCTTCCTCTGTGAACACTTTTTCGTATAGAAATACTGGTCCAAAAGTTTCGACCAGTAACTTTATAGATCCAAAATCGAACCCAGATGGTACTTATGAAAGGTCATTTTTCAAATTTCTCAAAATTTTTTTAATAATGCGATAAAACTGAAAAAAAATTTTCAAAAAACGGCAAAATATGCAATTACTGCAATTTCCGTAAAATTGAAAATTACATTTTGACATAACTTCTAAAATAATGCTGCAAAGGACTTGAAATTTCCACCAACCACTAAAAATAGTCACGAGAAAATTTCATAAAAATTTCAAAAAGATTTGATCAATTTTGAGTTAAGTGCAGCATTTTTAAAAATTTCGGAAATATCTCGTTTTTTGTTAGTTTTATGTAATAAAATTTTTGATTTTTGATATTAAGACTTGAAAATTTAATATTATCTCACTGACTTATACGTCTACTTGACCTGAAAAAGTCTCGAAAATCGTTTGTCAAATTTTTTTTTTATAACCGTTTGAAGTTAGAATTTCGACGTAATTCGTTAGTTTTACCTAAAATCACGCACTTTAACGTACATATAAGAAAATTGACCAAACCGATTGTTTTGAAATTTGGTGTCTAGATAGAAAATTTCATTGTAAATATTTTGATGCAATAAAATTTCTTACGGACAATGAATTAAACATTTTACAAGGGTATGACTGAAAAAAACTCGAAAGTACGGTAGGTATTTGTTAATCGCTTATCTTATCGTACGTATTTTTCGACGCTTAATTTAATACGATACAAGTCGGTAATATTATGGTGTGACCTTTGGACTGCCGCCCAAAAACATTTCTAAGAACCACAATGCCTTATCAGTTGTCACATATTACACGGACCGCCATGTATATGTATACACTATTATAATATGTATATGTATACAAGTATATTGTTTATGTATATGTTTACACAATTAAATAACAGTATCTAACCTACTATTTTATATTTATATTCCTTCCTTCCTTTTTACAATGATGTTT
>JAIPRM010002860.1:0-28462 GCA_025469315.1 Stegophylla sp. TES_Ste_2020
TTAGTTTCATATAAAGTCCAACTAAAAATGCCCATAATAACAAAAAAAAAAAAAAAAAATATATAAATCCGAAATTCTACAATTATTTCAAGATTGAACAATTTTAAAATGTATTCATTTTTTTTATTCTGTACTACATATTTATAGGTAATGGGTGAAAACTTCAAGTTTCTAGTTTTATAAGTGTTTAAGATAGAGCTAAGTAACTATAATCTATTGATGGAACTAGTTTTTTTAACTTTATTTTCAGTAGTTTCCCATTTTTTTGGAAAAATTGTTGACAATTTCGAAAAATGATTTTTCGAAATTTTCTTTAATTCATTTTGCTAAACGAGTTTTCTACCGAAAAAAATTGACTACCCGTACTTATCGAAGAAATGTAGAAAAATTGTTTCCTGAAAAGAAAAAAAAAAAAAAAATAGTAAAACTGTAATAAACAGAATTTACTCAGAATTTAAATTATTATCGAAACAAAAAGTTTAGTGTGGCGAGTTAATTTCTGATTTTGCATTACTGAGAATAAATCTTTCCGGTACATTCATGAATATAATTAATAGTGTATCATTTGACAAGGGTGTACGCAAATATAATCATAATAATACATAAATGTGCATTTCAAATGTCATGAATGAAATCAACAAATTATTATACATTTTAGTGTAATATATTCAACGCGAGAACGGTTTAATTTATTCGATATGAAATATTAATAATGCAATAACAGTACTATACTAATTGTTAGCGATCGAATAAAAAAAAAAAAAAAAAAACAGTTGACTGTGCAGCACTGAAATGCATTGCGATTTAAATTCGCTAATATCGTGCACGTTACGTGACTTGCTGCATTGTTCCAGATAGAAATGATAGAATGTTAATTATTTGGGATGCGCTTCGGTTGTTTTATCGGAGTAGTTTGCGGGAATTCACCATATTGCCGACGGTGTTCATTTTTTAATTATTTATTTTACAGGACATAGCGATTGTGAAAGCAAACGCCTGTCATCCGTTGCGAAGTCTCCACATTCGCATAGTATTCACAATAAACAGCGGTTCACAGCTGTCTCCAATAGCGAATCCGGTAGATTTTCAAATTAAAGGGTCAGATAAAAAAAAAAAAAAAAATTAAAAATAACTAAACTATTATTTACATCGATTTATTTTAAACTCTGAGTGAAGTGAAGAAGCTAGTGTCTAATAACATGGAGTTTCATGAAAACCGTACCGTCATGTTAAATGCATAATAATTTGATTAGGAAGTCATGATGGGGCGTAATTTCCCTCTTTCCACCTCACTGGCTTTTTGAAATTAGATACGAGGCCTCATAATGGGAATTTTTAATATTGAAATTTACGACATCTGATTTTTTGATTTTTAACCTGCTATACTCAAATTACTTACTTAAGTAAAATTTATACGACATTATATTATACCATAGGTTTAAATAAATATTAAACTCCCATCTCTTTTAAAACGATTTCCGAGGGTGACTATCATTCAAATGTATATCATTTTTCAAAAAAAATAAAAAAAATACGAACCTTAGTGGGGCCAAGAGAAAACGTCCGCTGCGTTAGTGGACACTGGGAATCTCTAGCAATGCAAAAGTTGGAATAACTTGGTCTCTAATGCAGTTATAATAATTGACCAGTATAATGGACTTTGGGCCTCGAGGGGATATGAACCCGACTCGTTTATCAGTGTATCGCACACAAAGATGAGGAGGCCGAGTGAAGCGGGGCAAACGGTAGGCAATTTCACTGCGTTCACGTAATCAACGCGAACCGTATTTGGACGGCAACCGAAAGGAGTACAGTAAACGGTTAGAGTGAGTGTTCGCGTCAAAAATATTAATAATAATAAAAACGCACATGATAGTATATTTAATATTATATCATGTTTTAGAGGTGGTACTTAGGGGGGGAGGGTCGTCGTTAGGTTAGGATAGATTAGATCACCTCCACGGATCAACGACAATAACTATAGGGTCTGGATGTAATTTAATTTTGCTTTTTTTTTAAAAAAAAAAAAAATCTTGTACGATGCGATCCTAGTTTAAAATATATTTCAATAAAGTACGGATTTTATAATAACTAATTAAAAATTTTAATTTTTGTAATTTGCAGTTTAAGAAAATTTTACGTCATTTTACTTTTTTTATATTTTTCATTCACTCGTCTTTATGACAACTTTACTATAATACACTAATACATACAGTGTTATAATATCAACTACCACCGTATAGTAATAAAATTGTTTTATTGTTTTACATTTATATTAAATAATATATAAATTGAAACTTTTATTAATTAATAAATAGTTTTTAAAAAATGTATATACTTAAAGGACACATTTGTAGGCTTTTATTTTAAATGGATTTTTTTTTTTATTCAAAATTGCATTTTTACATGTCATTTTTATGGAGTCAACATCCGAGTCATTGAAATAATTTAATTAAAAATTACTTTAATCATAAATAAAAAGGATTTACAAACAAGCAATTACACATCAATTAGTGTACAGCGCGAACTGGGAAAAATAATTACAACGTATAAATCGATGTCACATCAATTGCGTGTTTCCGAATTTTCAAAATGTATATGCTACCGGTAAAATACGAAAATCGGATAATGTATACTTTATCCGGGTTATGTGAACACTACCTGTACCTAATGTGTAAAGCAAAAATATTATTTGTAAAACGTTTATTTTCTACATTAGCCGGGTAATTTGTACATAGTCTACCACTGAGAGGGTAAAGTGTTTTGATAAAATAAAATATTAATTTTACGTCATATTTCTGTAATAAAATAATGAAATATCAATTGTAGATATGAGTGTGTAATAATATATGTGTATATCATGATTCATGATTGTACTTCCTAAAGGTTTATAATTTATTTTATAAAAATATGTGTTCTATAAGGGAAATTTTTGAGCGTTTCAATAAGTTAACTAACAAAAATAATAAAAACTGATTAGGGGGACTTAATTATTATGATACATAATGGAGAATTATAAATTAATGTGAAATTAACCGATAATAAAACAAATCATACCAATTTTCATAGAAATACGACGTTGTAACTATTGGTTAAGAAGATCAATGTCATAGAAGGTTTACAAACGTTTTATATTACTTACACTATAAGCAAAAAACATACATGACTTGTTACATGATATACTTTTAATTTTTAGTTATTTAGCATAGTGGAAAACAGTGCATGAGTGATAACTGATAACTTAGCACTGCTAAGTGTAATAAAAGTATAAAATGTAGCATGAGAAGCAGTTTCTATCTAACATTTTATGAGTCGTGCAAATCAATACAAACATATAAAATACTAATGATTTAATACAATATAATACCTAGTTTAACTAATAAAATTATTCTTTTCGGATTTGTATGTTAGATTAGAATATTATAAGTATCGACTTTATGTTGAGTAAATTCCCGAGTTAAGATTTGACACTTTATTTATAGCTCACTGGATAACGTGTACATTAGATGTATAATATATACATTTCACATATTTAAGGTGGATATTATATACGTTATACTGAACATATAAATAAAGTTTTCGATACCCTGGTAATGTGTATACTACCAGATTTCGTACTACAACTTAAGCAAATGTAGGAGTTTAGAGTAGTATTATGAAGAGTACTAGTAATATAAAAGTTGCAAAACTTTTATATTTAATGCTATAACTTTGATTACAAGTATTACAATTTGTAATGATTATATTTTATTAGAAAGGGCTGTTCATTAAATTGTTTTATTTATAATAGAATGTACGAAAAATATTTCTAATTTTTTAGGTACCAAAAATCGTGTATTTACAGTAAAATAGATCATATCATCATTATCAGTAAGTATAAGTATTGATTACATGAATATACTTTTTTATTCGTTTATAAATATTATAAAATAATTAAATGCTTCATGTTAATGAGAAAAAATTTAGTTTGGAGAAAGGTTATGGGGTAGTATAAGGTATAGAATCAGGTTAAGCATAAAACCAAAAAGTGTTAGTGTGTATATGAAAATAAAAATGACAAATTATAGGAATGGCTATTACAGGGGTATAAAATTATATATCATAAAATTATACATAGTATACAATTATAAATCAATTGTTTCCTCCCCTAATTTTTGTGACAATAGTTTGATTACAGTTCATTGTCGAACATAATACTACATCAATATGGTGTACGATTATCAGGTGCATAAACAAAGGGGGCTTTATGTAAACTCCCCATAAAAATTATAGAAAAATGAATAATTGATATATTTCTGTACACAACTTCAATCGAGCAATTTTCTTCAATTGTGTAAACAATAAATTGTATTTGTTTGTGCTATTATTAAACACTAATAGAAATTATGATATAACTACAGATTAATTAATAAACGGATTTTGATATTCCAATATTTTAATTGAATTGCCAATTTATTTATATGCTTGGATATTAACAAACTATTTAAATGTTCGTTCTTAAAGTTGTGTTGTCCTAGGTACTATAAAGAATTATTTTTGGAAAAAATATTTGATTAAAAATAATAAATCGAATTATTATTATTTTAATAAGAACAAAAAAAATAGTGGTACTAAAGTTTAGTTCACATTACTTCGAACAGTTACAATTGTTAAAATATTATCTTCAATGACCCTCCCTCCTCTTTGAAATGCATTTTTGTTTACTCGCCTGACGATAACACGCCTTCGTGGTATTATCACGATGACGTTCGATAACGCGTCTTAGCCTCCCCTTAGCAGCCGCATGCTTCGAAACGAGTGTGCACTCTGGCCTATACCAATATTATTAATAATAATTTGAATTGCTCTTACACATGACTGTCAGACGGACCACGTTGCTCTCGCCGTCTCCCTCCACGTTGCTGGCCAGACACGAATAGTTGCCCGCACGGTGTCTCTTGACGTTCTGAAGTGCCATGTCGTTTTGATTCAAAATCACGCCGCTTTTCACATTTCCCTGGACCACTTGACCCTGCAGTGAACGGGAAAAAAACAAACACGCGTTGTAATATGCATAAAACTAATACGCACTATCATCGCCCGGCAGTGCGCGCCGTGTACAAACATGGGGTTTTTTTCCACGGGAAAAACGAATGAATTCTGTTGCGCCAACGCGGCGACACATTATTATAATACACACACGCATAAGCGTACGAGAAAAACATAATATAGAGTTTCAACACTCGAAGGTGGAAAAACGTGTGTGTGTATATATATATTTTTTTACTTTTTATGGATTTACCCGTTTTGTTGCACGAAATTATTTTTTCTCCCGCGTTTTAACTACCTTATTATGTGACGTGTTACCGAAATAATAACGTGGGAGCGTTTCATACATATTACACATCTAATATTATACTATCGCGTAACGAACGAAAAATCCATAGACGCCCACGTTTTTTGAGTTCCCGACAGACGTGGCGGTCGAAACGGTTGACAATAAGATAATGTTATTAAACGCGATAAACAATTATTATTATTTTTTTTTTAACTATTAAAGGATATCTAAATTGATGTAAGTTAAGTTTAAAGTCACTCAAATTATTTTTGACTAGTTAAAACTACAAATTTAATAGAAAAATGTAATTTAATTAAGTTAAAAACCGGTTGCCTTTTTTTTTTGTGATACTTACAATACATGTCATAAAACAAAAACGAATTTTCGATAAAATGTAACGGGTTAAATGTTGAATCCGGCTCTCTGCATCATGACAAACATGTCGAGTAGGAGTATAAAATTGAAAAATATTATCGACTGTCAGTCCAACGAAGATACGACTACTATATTATTATTGAGCACAACAATTTTCTTTGCCAGAGAAATTTTGTTGAATAACTTTTACCGGTCAATATGGGTTTATTAGATTTCGTGGTTTATTTCTGTTCTTAAATAAATTACACTTTATGTTAATAACCGATTGTATCCCACATCCTTTTAAAAAGAAGTAAAAATTTAATTTAATAATAATTATCTAATAAGTTATAATCAATATATACTAGTATTATAACGTATTATATATATTACTTAAATTATTAGTTATTTTTGATGTTTTACACAGTGGCGGCTCGTTGGGATTGAAAACTGTGGTGCACAAAATTGTTATGGGTTAAAAACATTTTTTTTTTATTTACATAGTAAATAGCATGTACTTTTATTTATTTCTAAAAACATTTCAGTATAAATTGATACATAAAAACATTTTGAGATGCATAAATATACAAATTAACAACGTCGAGGTACGATAAAAACAAATTTGGTGCACAAATTTTTTTTGTGCTCCAAAATGTGTCAGTGCTTATAAATAATTTTAGAATGGCCACCCGGTATACAATAATTTGTGCTCCGCATGTAATCTAATCGTAAATAGACAAGCTTGTCAACGAAAAAATCTACAAAAACTTTTCTTTTTTTTTTAATGAGTAATTTTAAAATCACCAATTATGTGTAAAAACTATACCAATCAATTTTTTTTTTTTTTATGCACATTTTTAGATTATACACTTGTTTTTGTGCACCATAGCACGAACTATCACTGGTTTTACATATGATATAATGAATTTGATGTAGTACTTTGATTAAATTTTTTCCAGAAATAGTTGCATGATAACACATAGCGTCAAAACGGTTTGAAGTCGTATTCTCTCATTCAGTCGGTTTTAAATAAACGAAAAGTTAATTGATTTTTACGGGAGACCTTATGGATATTTTCGAATGAATAGCAGCCCTCGAGAGCGCACTGAGGACAACGGAATTGGACTGCTGTAATTATTATTTCTGCTATCATATATTTATCTGTTTTTGAACGGACGCGAAACACTGCAAACGACAGCTGGACTTTGAACACTAGACTAGACGTATTTCACGATGGAAATATAATGGAAAACAAAAGTGCCGAAAACGTACGATCGTTATGAGGAATCGCAATTAAAACTGAACTCTTCACGCGAGAAGCGCCTCGCAGCACTGTGGTGGATAAAAGTCGTCATTCACGTCGAACCGTCTAAATGCATTTACAATGTACGAGTTACGTGTAGTGTCTCAATGAAGAAATAGTGACTAGCCGGCTAAAGGGCTTTAAAACTGACTCGAAATCCGTTTAAATGGGGTGGAACGGTTGAATAATCTACTTAGATTTGGTCGAAATCTATAACTCGATGATTCCGGATGGTCGCGTAGGGGTGAGTACGAGAGCGCTGCGTGAAAAGTCGGTGTCATCATTATTGTTTCGGTTCGATAATTGGTCGAAATGTCGGAAATAAAATGTCCCGTTTAAAAGAAAGTTGGTTGAAAAGTCTGGGGATATATTTAATAGTCGTACAAAAAGTTCTAAACAATATTCTCATCAAACTTTACATAATATATATATATATAATATAATTTTGGTAGTTTTATCAGTTTATTTAAAATGGATTAAGTTCGAAAATAGATATGACGTAGGTTATAGAAATACTTTATTTTTTTGAATTTTTATTATGTTAATATTTATAGACATTATTATTATAGTAATAATTATAATTATTCAATATCTTTGCTTAACTATAAAATAAGTTCTCTAATTTTTTGTTAAACATTTTGAAATGGGACTTTCGATTCCCGGATTTACAGTCCCAGGGTATTAAATCCAAAGAATTATTTCGACTTAGTGACGAAAAGGATAAGAAGAGCTGGAAAAATTATTTTTCGAAATCAGCGTACCATTTCGATAAAGAGGTGTAATGCCAACCTATTATTCTCGTACGCTCTCCAAATATTTATCGGATTCATGTTGAATAATTCATCACCAAGTTTGTTGACTGTATGACACAATTGGATCGAAAAATGTTGTATTTCCTAAGATTCGGGCAAATGTTAAAAAATCGAATGGCAGAGAGAAAAATAATATGAGAAGGAATCACTTACAGTCGTATAACAATGAAAATTGGATCTCGACAACGGTATGGCATAAAATAACTTTCATAGAATGTATTTCTGGAAAATATATTTTCTAACTTTTATAAAACCATCATATCAGGAAATTAATATCCTTCATAAATATAATTTTCTTTTATCAAATTGATGGATTTGAATCTATTGTCTAAAGTTCAAATCAAAATTGTTCACTTGACATGTAGACTATTCCATTTATTAGTAAGTAGAAGTCTCATCAGTAAAATATTTTGCACAATTTTTCTTCGATTTTCGTTTTTACCGACTTTCCGTATAGATACGCGAATAAAATGTGTTATCAAAATCAAGACGTTGATTTGAGAGATTTCGTAATTACCTGTTTGTCCTATGTTTACAAATAGGAGGTAAAATAAATAATTATGAACCGTGCTGAGTTTATGAAACGAAGAAGCAAAAAAAGGTCTAGGTTAAAGAAAGTTACGGGATAAGTGTCACGGTTGGAATTCGACTTGTTGATTGCAACGCCTACGAGGGTCTCGGCGACGTTTCCATCACCGTAAACTGCGCAGTGAGCAAATTTGCATGGAGAGTGTACGCACACACTTAAGACGTAATCGCGTAGGCGAAACGGTGGAGATAAACAGACTGAGATACGATCAAGAGAGATGCAGACACGTGTGCTCCTCAGAGGAAGTGGCGGATTTTCCTAAGACGTTCCCCGCGCCCGTATACGGTGTGGACACTCGCACGAGTAGCTCTTTACTCGAGAAAAGCATTTCATTTTTCATTTCTCTCTTTCTTATCTTCAAGTCTCTTCATTAACACGCGTTTTCTGTGGCTGTTCAATGGCTACGACGTCGTGCACGAGGAGTCTGCTCGGTAAATATAATATACGCTACACCACGGCCGTCAGACGATAAACAAGTGTCGTGTACAAACATCGTTGGGATAAGATAATAATTGTATTATTTAGCTAAAGATAATGTCATGAGAATCTATCTAGACACGGTTAACAGTTAAATGAAATAATATTTATCTAAATAAAGACGATTTCAAAGTTGTTCTAAATGTATTTCAAAACAAACTAGAAAAATATTTTAAAACCTATGCTGTGTGCACTATGCATTCATCGAACTTCATGATTTATTTTGTTATGTATTAATATAAGATTGATAAATTATTAATAATATTATTAATAAAGAATATACGATTAAGCTTATACAATTAAATAATAATATAATTTAATAAACATAATTAATATTTGAATATTTGAGAGCATCAAATATTTTTCATAAAGTATGTTTAATATGAAAAAGCCGGATATACTTCACACCATAGGAGTTCTTCGCTCCTCATAAGATATGTTTTTGGTGGGTTTACTACATTTTAAAGAAACGATAAATGATTTTTTCAATAAAACGATTCAGATCAGATCTTTAATTAATATACAATAATCATAATTTTTGATTAAGTTAAATTTAATACTTGTCATTTAATATTGATAATTGCGTGTGTACGTATATGGTGCGTTCGTACCTGCGTGTGGGCAAGGGTGTACGATTTTTTTCAGTACCGTTTGTAATACACAGGTGTTAGTATTGAGATATTGAAAATTTAATGAATTAAAAACTAACAAAAAACGAGAAATTTTCAATGTTTTCAAAGTGCCTGTGACTATTTTTAATAGTTGGTGTGAGTTTCAACTTTCTATCCCCTTTATTTTTTGAGTTATGTTAAAAAAATAAAATAAAATTTATGAAAATTTGGGTTATGACGTTTTTACCTTTTTTTTTGTTAATTTTGGGTAGTTTAGGTATGCGCTTATCTAGATTTATTTAACGGGATAAGTGAATATTGTGTTTAAAATTATTATTTGCAAACTTGTATAACTTTCAGACCAAATAAGAAGATAATAGTTTTTATATAGTTAAGTCCTAACACTGTACACAGACACACACACACACACACACACACACACACACACACACACACACACACACACACACACACACACACACACACACACACACACACACACACACACACACACACACACACACACATGCAAGGTTCCTGCATAGAGTTGCGCGGGAGTAGATTATTAATCGTCATAAGAGCCGGAGAAAGGCTGCAACCTCTCGTGATTTTGTCTGAGAATAAATTTTACCGGTACACATAATAATATTGCGTTAATTTCAACTCACGTTATGCTTCCAGACCACTTTGTAAGCCGGTGGGTTGGCATCAATTTTGCACTCAAAATACACATCATCTCCTTCTTCAATGTCCGACGGGTTCATGTTGATTCCCAAGGCCAGTTTCAATATCGGCACGTCTGTAACACGAGAACAAGACGGTAGTTCAAGAAACTTTTCATTTTCACATTATTACACGGTAAATATATAGTACTTTGTACTAACGATTAACTTAACCCTAAAACGCTAATCTCGTGTCTATTCAACATAAAACGTGTACTTATTTTATACACATTATATTAGAATTATTTTGTAAAATTATAGTACATTAAATGTAATAGGTACGACACTTGAAGATCTATTTTTAAATAACACTCATCGATTTTCAACAAATGCTTTATGACGAGTTATATTCACAAAGAAATCACTAAGTCATGTTAATATGTCTCAAGGATAACACTGCTCTGGTACTCTCTCTTTATGATTATTATAATTCCATTGAATTTAATTGGGTTCGCTTTTCATTTTATAACGATTTATAATAGGCGATTAAATGAAAGATTTCGTTTTTAGCTGAAATGTGCATGATCTAAACTAAGACGCCGTTTTTTTTTTTGTTTTTAGTAAAAAGAGGTCATGTCTTCCATATGGGCAGTATTTTAGGTGATTACTAGAACTGAACCGAAAATAACCATAACTTTTGCTAAATTTTGATATCTTAACTTCTAAAACCTTTAATTTAGAACTCAAAAGAACCCAAACCAAAACCTAAATATTATTTAAAAAAAAAAAAAAAATTAAATATTTTTATCAGTTTTTTTTCGGTTCTTATAACATAAAATTGTTATGTAGGTATCAAAATATATAAATATTATTAATGATTGTTTGCTGGCGTATTTTTCGATAGCGTAAAAACGATTCTCTTCGAAATACGACGATGAGAAATCAAAATATTAATAAATTTGTGCATGGATTATAACTAGGGGTAGAGATTTATACCTCTAAATAACCTTAAAATACGTATGTTTATACTATAAAAATTTATTAAAAATATGTAAAAATTTTTAAATATGCTCTTAAAAATAATTTATTTTACTGTGAAAATCCAAAAAAATTAAATTTGAAATTTATATTGCATATATTTATTATTTTTCTTCTACTTAGATATTTCTTCTTTTTTAATGCTTGCCTCCAAACAAATCAAATACCAGAATATAATATAGTATTTGATCATTTTACTATATTTTTTTCCGATACCATGAAAATCCATATTAAATAATGAAAAATATGTGTAATATGTATTTAAAATTCAAATACCACTAAAATATACACTTATTTAAAAAATACTAAATATTTAAAATATATAGAGTAAAAAAATGTCATTTAACTTCTATTGTTATGAAACAAATTTCAATTTACTTAGTTATATTTTATCTTGTATTTGTTATATCTTGCAATCTCCTATATATCCCTAACCTTAATTACAGTCGAAGAAAAAAGTAAATTCTTTAATAATATTTAGATTTTATAATTAATATTTAAGTAATATTAAGTAAATTATACATTTTACAGTAATCTATATAAATATTTTAATTTGTACTGTGAAATTGAGATTTGTTTACACTCTCAAGAACTAAAATCGGAACCAAAACCTATAATAGTTTCTGTTTTATGTTTCTAGAGTTAAATAGCGAAAATTATACGATAATCACATTATATTGCTAATATAATGATTATGAACTAATAATGATTAGGATAATATGTTTTACACGCGTGACATTTAAGTGCATTAAGTTCATTGGCGCAACTGGGAAAATGTTTAAAATGTTTTTGGGAGGGCTAATATGTATTTTTGATTGATTTAGCCCCTTAAAGTGCTTTATTCTTATGTAATTCTCAAAATTTCTGGGGGGGCTGTGATTAGTTTTGAAGGGGCTTAGCCCCCTCAAGTCCCCCCCTAATTGCGCCTATGATTAAGTTCAACTGTGAGGTATCAATAATGAACGTCGTTAATCGTGTTCGTGTATAATATAACATTGTATCACTTACAGTGCACGTCAATAGTCCAATAGTCCTCCAGTATGCCGGCTGCCTCGTCAAGTTGTTGTTGCACACGGTTGTTTTCCGCTCGACATATCAATGATTTTCCGTTGTCTGATTTTGTCGGAATGAACGTCATTGTGGATGAAGTGACGTTACCATCGGCCGATACCTGTCGAGGAAAAAAAAAATATTAGTTAATTCGTTTGTGATATTTTGAAAACCAGTATGTGTATGAAAAATGTTGTGGTCATGATAATTTTTAGTACCTAGTAAATCGATTTCAGTAGATAATTAGAAAACTTAATTACTGGATTTTACGATTTTCAATGAGACATTAATTTATATCATTGTGTTTACTGTGAATTTTATAATAACTTCCATGTAAATCTGGCTACGATAATGTATGACAATAATTAATGTATAAGATATTAATGGACCACATATTACTATTGTGTATAGCGAATAATATAGTGATCATATTTTACGATTCGAATCGAAAACATTTACCCCGCCTATTTGCGCATAATTTATTATACTGCCATGTGTATGCGGTCGCATAAATATGTCACTTGTAAAAAGTCGGCACAGAAGTCCAAAAACATTCGGTTTCCGGTCAAGTAAAATAATATCCAGGTATATTATATTAATACGCCACGAATTGAAACAACGCCCTCTGTTTGAAATCGTCTAAATAACACGACGCTTCCACCTAAATCTAATGTTTGATTTATACTCAGTCCGCGTATAAGGTTCAATTGTAATTTTGATTATTTTTCGAGCAATTTATATAGTGAACCAGATTCGAGGAAAAGGGCTGGGTAGGGTTCGGCCCACCGTCCCGGTGATTTGGGTGGCCCGGTCCTAGATTTATTGAGCAGAGATAAAAAAAAAAATAATATCAGTATCATAAATTATGACAATGACAAATTTAGGAAATGGTTTGAGCAGTTTTCATCTGTACTGGACCTAAATAAACCTAAATGAGATGGTTTATCATATTTTATATTTAAACTGTATTCTTTTCATAAATTTTCCTTTAACTCTCCGCCCCTCGGAACACCCTGACTATAGTATGCTAACTCTTAGAATTATTGTAGAAATGCTTTGTTTCGTGATTTTAAAATAGTGTTATAGACTAGTACGGTATTCTCCGGGGAAAACTTAACGCAGATTCATAGGCTTTACGCATATATTTTGAATCATGTTTTGGGATTTTTGGGTCAGATTGGTAGATTATGTATTTGAAAATTTTCGACAGAATTCTCATTAAATTTCGAAAACAGATTTGGTTTTCAACGAATAGTAAATCTTTGAACAAATCGTAACTTTTGTCTGTCGGCTAAAATCATTAGGTCTACCGACATCGAGTTAACAAAAGATGGTTTGAATAGATTTAATTCTATTGTATTAAACCATTTAGTACCAGTGTTGATCATAAGTGCTAGAACTAGTGAAAAAGGCGATATAAGTGTCACTTTTAAATAAAACTAATCAAATTGTTGTAACCATAAGCGCCAACGCCTATTGAAAAAAAAAAACGCTAAATTTTTATTTATTTA
The DNA here is from genome assembly GCA_025469315.1 of Stegophylla sp. TES_Ste_2020. NCBI lineage: Eukaryota > Metazoa > Arthropoda > Insecta > Hemiptera > Aphididae > Stegophylla > Stegophylla sp. TES_Ste_2020. The sequence goes on from JAIPRM010002860.1 coordinate 13,725, forward strand.
TTTTTTTTTTTTTGTTTTTGTACAGGAAATTACTGACAGAAACGTTCGTATTTTTTGATGTTAGGATTGTATCGTTATTATAGGAATGTCCAGTTGTGGTGGTAGGGAATATCAATTTTTCTTTTTTTTATAATTGTTACAATTTTGCAAAAACTTAAAATGTACTACTTTTTATCAACTGATGTTCGTATTTTGGCACTCAAAATTGTTTAAAGCTTTTTTCATTTTTATGTACTTTGGATATAGGTACTGATATTACTAGTAGTGTATTATTTCTGTGTGTTATCAAACATTTATTTTACTATACTATTTTCAAATGTTAATTATTTTATTGCGCTACAATATATGATAAAATTAAAAAAAAAATACATTGGAAATCCAAACATTATTATTTTTTTTACATTTTCAAGTTAAAATGTACTTAAAAAATATTATGTGTTATTAATCGATTAATATATTATTTTATTACGGTTAGGCGTTGGCGCTTATGACTACAATTTTGAAAAGGGTGGTGTATTTGAGCCTAGTACTTTCATCATATAATGTGAGAGTCATTAAAAGTGATTGGCGCTTCTCACCCACAGCCTTGTGTAAAGTTCTTTGTCAGAAATGTAGACCAAGCGTATGTGTTTCCTCGAATAATTTCGCGTGTAATCGTGTCTAGTAATTTCACGCGTGGGTGAGCCATCGACTGGAAGTAACGCCGTTCGGTAAACGGTTTAGTCAGAAAAATAATAATAATAATAATTGTTATGGGCTCGAAAATGACATAAAACGAAAATAACAGTTTTTTCATCCTCGTTCATAGACGTGCGTATTTAAAATCAAATTTTTGAGTTTGCTATAGACCCCTTTCCGAAAAAATTGAATTAAAAGAAAACTACGAGGGCTAGACATTCAGTACACTATAACTTACACTATGCTAGGTCATAGATAATAAACTTATTATAATATATGTACAAGATTTTCGATTTTGCAGTATTATAGTTTGCACTGAAATTCCTCTGGCACCACACTAGTGCACTGATGCTTCGAAATCGAGTATAAAATACATAATTGACCTCTTAAGAGAGAGACGGATCAAGTTCATAAGTTCATAATAGTTAGAGTACTCATAAAATTTGTAATCCAGACAAGATCGTTGGCTAAGGGGGTTTAGGGGATCGTAATGACCCTTTACTTAGATGATTCTATCTAACATAACAAAGGAAAGTTGTATTTTATTTTTATTGTATATTTAGATTTGCATATCTATTATCTAGTGTATTATAATATGAATTTAAAAAAGCCGAACAAATTTCACTTCATGGATATTCTTTGATCCTTGGGATATTCTTGTTGGGTATATTGAAATTTATAGAAGAGATAAATTATTTCTTCAATAAAATGATTCTGAGGGGAGTTTTAGTTTAGTTAAGATAAATTTATTTTAATGATTGTTAATTATTACAAAAAAAAAAAAAATATGTATTCAGCCAGTTTTATTTCCACTATTAACCGAGAAAAGAATGGAGGAAAAAAAATTAGAAAAGATGAGAAAAAAAGTGTTAAAAAAAATTTTCAAATTTTTTTTTTCACATTACCAAATCTTTCTTGCTCCAAAATATTTTTTATATTATTGCCTATCTACCTGTATATTTAAACTTTCGTTAAGTTTGGAGTAAAAATATATAGTTTCTTTTTAAAAGCGTCTTTTTTTTCAAATTTTGAGCAGATTTTCAAAATTTTGAAAAAACTATTAAGAATTTCAAAAAATCACATTTCTTAAAAAGTACCATCTAGAAACGATTTTTTGCTATTGAAGTTGCTTGTTGAAACTTTTGGACAAGTTTTTCCTCGGTTATTTCCATACGAAAAAGTGTATACAGAATAAAAATAAAAAGAAAGAAGAAAAATAAAAAAAATTACATAATTGTAAGAAAAACTAGCTTCTTCGCTCTACTTAAGAATCTAAAATAAAATAACGATGAGTAATGGTGTCTAAACCTATCCAACTTTAAAATATGTAACTGATTTTTAATACAAGAGCATGGATGCATCGAAAAATATCGTTTTCGAGTTGGTATGGTTGACTACGTATGTCATAAATTTTAATAAGTATTACTACACAAACATATTACTTGACGCCGACGTTGGGTGCAGAAAGTGTGTACGGAGTGCAAATAAATCAAATGGAAAACCCTACACGAAATCACTGATCACTGGTATAAATGTGTTTTCGCACTGAATGCAAAAAGTATGACAAATCGAATCTGAGTGTGCATTATGAAAAAATATATTTTATAAATTATTTAAATCACTTGTATTTTAAAATTATAATTTTTCAGATATTCTGTATGGCAATAAGAAATTAATAAGTTCCCCTTTAAATGATTTTGAGGTGGCTCCTCCGACCCACACACACACACACACACACACACACACATTATATATAAGCCTAAGTCCTCGTTTCCCACAGATTCAGCCACACCGGTCTTTGCCAGCACGTTTGCAACGTTTACAATACACTCGTAGCTTACACGGTTTTATGATTATTAGACATAATAAGTTTTGACCGCATGAATTGGTTACGTCAAATCTCGCGCTCAGAGTAACGCTGACTAATGGCCACGGGTAGTTTTTCTCTAGTCCGTTGAACACATACGCGCATTGTACAGGTTTGTGTACGAAAACGTTATACGTATATAAATATATACGTATGTACCCAGTCGTAAACACGCATGAAAAACAGATATGGTTTTGTAAGTTGGATTTTCTTTGTCTGTTTTCAAGGGGAGGGATACAGTGGAGGTGAAAGATGCGTGTCAAGCACATTGTGAGCGGGGAAAAGAAGGGTTGCGGTGTGTATCTCATCGAAAGTTGTAACAATATGTTATATATATATATACGGTCGTTATGTTTTATAAATCGATGCTAATTTACGTGGAAAATATGCTGCACGGACCTGAAGGTTTAATGAGATTTTACCGCGGACAAAAGAAAAGTCCGCAGCGACGGTGCGCCGCTCGTTTGTCGTAATCAGTTTTTAAATAATAATATTTGTATGTATATAAAAAGGGAGGGACTTCGATAAAGTCCAATACGCCGAGGATAAACTGCAAAATTAAGAAGCATCTGCTGTCGTGATTATGAAAATAAATCGAGCTTTTTTTATAAAAAACTATTGATAATAAACGAACGATGATATATTAAAAAACTTTTTAATCCACTCCCGTAAAACCCGAAACTGCGTTCGTTTTTAATTTTTAGTTAATACACTTTTCGTACTTTTTACGATAAATGCGAGTCGCGGTCCAAACGTATTCCCCGAACGGCCTACACCGAACGCCACTTGACGCTATACAATGCAACTGAAATAGGATCGTCGCGTTATTGGGAAATGTAACTCCCGGTTAGTGTCGAAATGACAATTGGACGCAGTAGTGAATGCAATTGTAACGAAAACGTTTTTGTTGAAAATAGTCCAATTTATTTCTGGGTCAGTCTATTCCAAACTCACCACAGAAATCGTCACGTGCACACGTTGTTGACCAAGTAGGTACATACTACAGTTTACAGTTTTTTTTTTTTTCCATAATATGTTACACATTCCACTACCTACCAAGTAATTAAAATTTTTTTCACATAACTGTTTGATAAAATAGCGGATAAAATGAAATGAAAAACACGCTTTTTGACAACACGTGCCGTGCTCGATGGGTTTGGAGAGTGTTAAGAGATTGGGACTTCAAAGGTAAAATATGTTCGACATATTTATGGATAAAATTTGGTAATTTTTTCTTTATATTTTCAAATAAAAAACGATTTACAACACTTTAAACACTTTTATTAAATATATGTACATATATATTTATATACACATTTTTTTTTTTTAGTTTTCTTTACCTACCAATTTGTAAAACTGTTTGTAAAATAAGAAACACATCATTACTCATAATACCTTTTAGAAACGCAACACTTCTTTCACAAACAATAATTTATACAACGTGACCAAAACAATATATTTTCAACAAAATAATTTTGATGTTGACACAGTTGATACAAATTTGTTAATGATAACTTTTGAAACTTCATTATCTTTTAAAAACCTTCAAAAAAATTTGGAAGTTCACTATGGAGATATATATAGTTGCATAGGAAATATTGTCCAAATAACATTTATTACACATTTATACTGATGATGCATTTTGAATGAACTGCTCGAATTTAACAGCTGGTAGGTAGTAAAATTAATTAATATCAAAATGTAGTATAACATGTACAGAAAATTCACAATAATAATTTACCATGTTCATTTCTTGATTTAACGTTTCTATGCACGTATTCACTATTCAGGATATAGATGTATGTATGATTAATAATTTTGTGGCATACAACTGATTGAACATGTAACTAAATATATATATATATGTATACAATACATTTTGTTAGGGTCAGATTTAGCGGAGATTTTAGATCCATTTGGTACCGAGCTTCTAAATTTTAAAGGTCCCAAAATAAACCTTTGCAATTTTAAAATCGGTAAATACTTTTTACCATATGTATTCTTTCCTCCTCCAATAGAATAATCTTGTTGGGCATGTGGATTCAAATGTGTGTATCTTTAAAAAAAAAGATTTTGATCTGAACTTTTGTTTATTATACAAGTAAATTATTACCAGTTTTATATTGAGCACGTATAACAATTATTTAAAAAAATGTTAATATACGTTAATTGAATTACTCGTGAAAATGATCAATTTTGCAGTATTTTGAACATTGTAACCAACATGATTGAAAACTGACTTAAGTAGTTTTAATTAAAACGTAATTACTTTTACCACTCTTACTAAAATTGTAGGTAGTTTTTCTTTGGTATTTTGGAAAAATGTTGAGAATATTAAAAAATTACTTTTTTAAAGTACCATGAGAACAACATTTTTTACCAAAAAAATCAACCATTCATATTGATCTAAACACTTAAAAAAAAAAAAAATGATTGTGTACTCTGCCAGTTTTATATCCCACAATTTATTATTATAGAGAACAGGAAAACTACATTTTTGATAAGAAAATATATATTCTTTTATTGTATATCTACATTAAAATGTTCATAAATAATTGATAAAAAAAAAAAAAAAATAGTTTTCGAAGCATTTTTGTCAATTTTGAATAGTTTTCTCCAATTTTTGGGGGAAAAAAAAAACATAAAATAAAATGACTTCTTAAAAGTACCATATAGAGGTGATTTGTGATTAAAATAGTTGCTGATCAAATTTTTTATGTGTATACATAAAAAAAAAAAAAACAAACATAATTTGAAAATCACTAGCTTCTTCGCTCCACTTATAATATAAAATGTAGTATTAAAAAAAAAATAAAAACAAATATCATAGGGATTATTTGAACCAATAAAGCCAGTTTAGAGTTAAATCTAAATCCTGTCCTGTGTATTATTATAAACGTAGACCTATCGTTTGATTTTGGATTCCGAATAGTTGGTTACAAGAATGTATCTAATTAAATTTTACGGTTAATCATAAATGTAAGCTTAAAAATTAAAACTTTGACATCAAATTTCATATTATTCTAATAAAACTGTTGAACTCACCGTCTGCGTCACGTCGGTCAGCCTCTCGTTGTCCTTCCACCATGTTATGTTGGCTGGAGGCTTGGAACCGGAAGCTTGGCACTTTACCTCGTATGTCCGGCCTGAGCTCAACGGCTGCTTGCTGCTGAGCACTTGCACCTCCAGCGGTTTTACTGTGGACACAAACAAAATGCGATTAGACGTTGAAAAATTGCTACCCCAAAAATTGTACCACACGAGTGACTGGTGGCAGTTTGACGGTTCCCATTTTGGGTTTTAATAACAGTTATTAAAAATTTTCCGTTTTCACCGGTTATTAAAATCACGCAAACTTTCTACAATTATATTGGTTTTTACCAATAAATATTATTTTTCTACTGTTTAAGAAGATGTTGTTATTAATTGATCTATTGCAAAAATTAGTTAAAATTTTAGAGTTAAATAAATATAGATAATGTCTAGGTAACTGTCCATTAGAATTAGGTTATCCTAATTGTGACTTAATCGATTGTTGCTGACATTTGTTTTTTCTCTTAAGAAAATTCAATTATTCGTATTCATTCGTAAATTGTAGAAAATAATCACTTCACTCGAGCCTCATAGCTAATAATAGTTTTCGGAGAGAATTTGTTCATTTATTATTGAAATGGTCGTTTAAAGTTAAATTTTTCAATAAATTATGTGTTTGATATTATACAAATATTGTGCTCCTATTCATAACAGTAAATAATAAATATTTAAATATTAATTAAAATATCTAACAGTTTATTAACATACGTCAACATTAATACTATTTCGAAAATAAACAGAGTTTACGAACATTTGTTGTAATGGTAAATACAATTAAAAATTAACCGATAGGCTACCACGTCGTGACAAAATTGAACTATTTGAAACTTTATTATAATTTATTTATTTATTTCATTTCGAGAAAAAACTAAGAAGATATATATTTTAGTATAAAAATGTAATTTCGGCATATTGTCTCAGAACACATTGATACGTGTTCCGGCCAAACATAGATCCACCGGATTAACGACGAATCTACACCTCTTCCCCCACCCCTGATCATGTATGCAACTAGTACGGTGCCCGATGGTTTTATTTTTGTTTCTGCCTGCCACTATTCGATGTTTAAAATTATATTGGTCTTCGGCCACTGCAGTAATTATTTAAACAAATTCCGGCTGTCCGAACTAATGTTTTGGTATAGACGGCGCGCGCAAAGTTAAAGGCCCAAAGTTTAATAATTTGGAAACTTTGCACTGTTATTTATTGGCCAACCAGTCATTTAAACTCGTATTTCAAACATTTTAATGCATGCAGAAATATTATGTTTCACATTAGAAATTCGAAACAAATTGTCAGAAGGAAAGCGGTGACTATTACGTTTTAATCGGCTCCATGTCCTATGACAAACTATACGGAGTTGTTTAATTAATGGACTTTGAACAACTGCCATGTTGATATTACTTATTTAGGTCGAAAGGGTTTTGCGTTTTATAATCGAAATCCACACTGTGTAGGAAAATAATATATATGCTGTTTATTGAGACATAATTCAGCGCTTTTCTTCCGAAATATCAATAATATGCTTTGCATACACTGAAAGATATTTATAATATTGCCCGAAAACTTTGGTGGATGAAAATTTTAATTATTACAACGTACACAAATATAATTAAGTTAATAAGATAAAACAATAAAATTTGCGAGTAATTAAATGTAGAATGGATAATTTAATTCGATTACTTTTTTATTATTTGTAACTTAATTTATGTTAATTTTTAAATTGAGTAAAATTATTTAGTACATTGTCGACTATAAAAAAAGGACACACATAAATGATTAAAATTTATTTATTTGTACAGTTAGCATATTAAATTAAATTAACAGTGTCATAACTAATAAAATTAGAGTATATAAATTATGAAAAATTAAAACACGTGTTTAAATTATTATGAGAAAATATTATAATTCCCGAAAAAAAAAGATTAAAAAGGCAGAGATTTCGGGACCTTTAACCTAACTTCCAAACTTTTGTATATGATAATTTTATAAATAATTGCACAAAAAATTTAATTACTAATTTAGTTTCATTGTCAGTATCAGTTAATCGATAACTGTCAATGCACCTTCACAGAGAGATTTCTTGAAACTATTAATCAATCTATATAAACCTTAGGATTTCATACATAAATTGTTCTTACATTTGCAATAGATTGTGGATTATATTTGAAGTAAAAAAAGAAAAAAAAAGATGGAGTTAAATGTTTAACATTAACAGAATTTGTATTAATATCCATAAGTAAATACAGTGTTTTATTTTTATGAATTATTCAAAGGTGAGACGATAGTTTTAAAACGTTCAAAAGGGCAACTCACAAGTGACGCATAAACAAAAATGAAGTATTTAATTTTCACTCTAAAACATGAAGTTAAATATTTATCGGTTAATAAAATATATATTTTATGAAGTATAACCTAAGGAATTTTAATGTAAATTAACATTCAAAATGTTAATATTTTAATGTGTTATGTCATATCGTAAATATTGTATAATAGGACAAATTGTTAGAATAATTATTTGTGTCTTTTCATATTGTATGTTTATACATTATTGTATTTGAGTAATAATAATTGTAATAAAAATTATCTGTTAAAAATATACGATCAATATTTTTTTTAATTTTACTTAAATAATTTACTAATCATGTTTATAAGCAATTTTTGGTTGTGCTGTTAGTGAGAAATAGCTGTCAAAATGAAAAATAAAAACGTAACAGCCGTATGCATCGTGAGTGAGCGATCTATGCGTGTATTCGCATAATATTATAACAGGTTTTTAATGAATATTAATTTTTAAACTAAACGCATCACGAAGAGCGTATTATATTAATGAGTTGTTGCCATAAATTTCTTATTCAAAAAAAAAAAAAAAAATTAAAGTAATACGATATACACGGCAAGGTTTTCAGACCTTATGTGTTCTGACTGTTCCGCGAGAAACACGCGTGACGTCGTCGTCGGTAATGAATCATTGGGGGGGGGGGAATTGCGTGTTGTTTTTTTTATCTTTTCTATTTTTTCTTCGCTCGCATTTATGGTATTAAAAAATTAATCGTCATTGAATTCTCACGAACGACGCTGTCGCTGCCGTCGTGCAATCACTGACATAATAATATTACTCCGATTGTTACTTTTAGTTTTTTTTCTTTTTTTTCATATTTAATTATCGTTCTTTTATATTAGGTATATTAAAACTCGGATTTTATATTTCACGCGCACTATCGTTTGACACAGGTGACGAATCTATTCAGGCGCGTACTGACTGACCACATTGCTCGAATGGAAAAAATAAATAAAAGAAGGAGTGCTTTGAAGCAGCGGTCACCTACTTTTTGGACTTCACGGACAATTTAGTTAAACTTGTTTATTCCACGGATCACTTTTCATACTCGTACAAAATTTTTAATAAAATAATGATCTGCAAATTTTCATTTTATTATTATAAAATGCTCAATATTATAATAAAAATAATAAATACTTATTTAGCAAAATCTTTATTTGCTTTTTATTTACAACAAAATTATTTAAGTTATATAAATAGCTCAAATACAATAAAATTTTGAAGTTTAAATTTTACGAATTAATAACTCATTTTTAGTGTGAAATTTCATCCTGCAGCTTGTTTAAAATAAGTTTATAGGTAGGCACTCATTTCAAACCGAGACCGGTCTTGAATTTTAACAGCTGTAAGAGATGAAAATGTTTTCTTCCAAATTTATGCAACAGAAAATCGATTCAAATTTCAAAGTATTCATTTTTAATGTACAGACAAAAATTTTGTCTTGATTAACAACATTGGAATTTGAAACTGTCATAGGTCAAAATTCATCATTTTTATACACTACGGTCTACGATTTATTATTTAACCAAAGTGTACCAGTTGGAAGGTTAATAAAATAAAAATAAAAATAATGTCCAGTTTTTTCTACGGACCACCAAAATTTACTCTCTGTCCACTAGAGGTCCACAGACCATCGGTTGGTCTACTACTGCTTTAGAGTTTTAAAAATGAGAGTTCTCATTTTATTTAATTAATATGGTGCAAGAAGGAAGGGTGTGCTATCGTATAGCATGTGATCTACTTGGAAAAAATATTCTATTCGCATATAAAAATATAATGTACATTAAGAGGTGCTATTTTAAATATTTTGATTTTATTCCCTCTGCACACCATTCAAGTTACTAATTCAATGATTTTCGCAAATTTCTTAAAACCAGTTAAACATTTCGATACGTATATAACAATAACATATGCCACTAAAATATCATGCATGTGTCATAGGTTCGCCATCAGTGCAATCAGTCGTCATATAAAATAAGGGCTAAAATCCAAGAACCTTTTACTTCTCCAGTTTAAATATCTGCTCTTCCATTTTTATCTGGCCATTAGCATTCATTCCCTACTTTTATATTATCAAACTATTTTGTCAGATACATATTAATGGACGAAAATGATTCAGACACATGCTGATAATTTCCATAGTAAGAATTATTTAAACTTAGCAATTACATATATTTTTTCAAAATCAGAATTTTGACCGAAAGCATATTGATTTAAATTATTGGACTCTCAAAACAATGGCGTTACCTGAATTCCCTGCCCAGTTTAAAATAAATTTAGTTTTACCTGTTTTTTTTTTTTTTTTTTATGGCAGCATAATTACTGCAGTCACAGTCACATTATTTTCGATTATTTTTGTTAATATCTAATACGTAATTGTTTAAAATACTTTAAATATACTTAGGAATTCAAATTAATCCACTTTTTCGCCTAAAATGTATGTGTACAAAAAAAAAAATCATTCTATAAAAACGCAGAATACAACAGCATTTAAAATAATATATTAATCAGTTTTGATGCAGATACTCAGAGATAAATATGTAAAATTGTAACATGTTTTATGATGTATATAGAAAATGAACATTTAATCTGAATGCTGGAAAATCGCCTCTTATACCTATGTAATAATATTTTAAAAATTGAAATGATATTAAATAATTACACTTCCTTATATAAAAAGAAAATTATTTAATTATATATCATGCAATTAATTGATTCTTTGTATTTTAAGATTATTTTAAAATTTTTTGATTTTTTATTGACTACACAGACTGTTTATGCTAATCGATGACAATTAAGGTTAGCAATTGAATTGTATTCATTTTATTAGATGTTATTCTTAATACAGAAAACTTATTGGAGGAAATTGGAACTGAAATTTATACATAATTAATTGCCGATTTTCGATAAAAGAAAACGTTTGGAAATTGAAAACATAGAAATAATTTTAAGTGAATGGAATATTCCAAAAACAATTGATTCAAAGGGTAAACGATTTTTCATAATGTAACACAATGAAATTTTATTGGGCATCAACTTAGATTATCGAGAACGTTTTAGGAATTAATATTCTAGGAGGGCGGTGAACCTGATTATTGTTAAAAACTCATCTTTATTTTTATTTTGTATAACACAGTTTGGGAGCAATATAAGTGTTTTAATTATTCTAAGTTTTTCTTTCGGAAAATCCAATGGAACGTAACTTGATTAACAAATGATTCTATGGAATTCGGGAGTGTAATAGTGTAGGAAAATTCCAACAGTTCTGTATAACATTTCAAGAAACATAATAAAGAAATATCGTGAATAATTTTCTTAAAATTGTTTTTTAAATGCGGTATATTATTTTTCGTTCTTATTTTAAAATAATAATCAACCGATGCTCCTTTGCCGGTTACAATGGAATACAATTGTTGTTAGGTCATTTAATAATAATAATTTTTTAAACATAATAATTTTGAAAAGTTTATTTATGTAATTATTTTTAAAACAAATCAAAAATGGGTTACGACTGATTTCAATCTGGTAACGTAACAAAATATGAAACGGAACACAGTGTAGCATTTTATATTTGGTCATCGTGTAACCAACGCATATGTCATTTGGCTGGAACCGATCGCAGCTAAATAAAATTATCATTTATACTTATACACTAAACATTTTTATTATTTTTTTTTTAATTTAATTCATTAAATTTATAAATCAATTATTATTATTATTATTATTAATTAGCGATTATTGTGTTTAATTATCAAACTCACGTGAATTTCGTTACATTTTGTTTATTTGGAGCGTACTTTATAGATTCCGAGTGGATTATAATGTTTTGATGGTTTTTACAAAGACATTAATAATTATTTTTCTCCCGTTAACACTTTTACTTTGGGTGATTATAAATTATACTGAACACGTAAAAATTCAACGGGCATGCGTGCATTTGAATCAAAACATTTTTTCCGTCGTCGAAACGTAAGCACGGTGACACGAGTTTTGAATTTAATTTTACGCATACTATTCCGTTGTTAATTAATGCGTCTTTCAATATTTATACGGCCAAAGAGATTATTTATATAAACTCCGTCCATACTGTAATAAATTTTATGCGAATGTGCGAACGCATTAAATTCGCCATTAGCGTTTTATGTCACGAAATGAATTCCGCAGACGTCGGACGCGGAGAGAGCTCCGTGAATTGAATTAAGCCGGGACAATTGTTGTTTTCCTTCGAGACTCCATATTACTATATAATATTATAACCATATTGTCATTATTATTATTATTATTATTGATGCACTGTGTTCAAATCCGATTTTTGACAACTTCAATACTGTCAGACGCGCGTATTCTCGGAAGTTCGTGTACTTTTCATTTCTATTAAAACCTATACCGAAACACCGGGAAAAAAGATTTTTGAATCGAAACTTAAAATAATAAGGGTCGGTATAATGGTACGACGTAGACGCTGTGGTATTGAGCTGCTCGTCGCGTTCACCGCCAAATACCAAAAGTTTTTCCAATTATTATTCAGAAAACTATTAAAACTCGTGTCAAAATCATGGATGCATTATTATGCGCTCCCCTTCGCGTCGAAATATTCTTCTCCGGGACGACCGGTGTGAAATAATTTGTCGTGGGTGTAACGGTAGCGTGAGGTCTACGGGGACGAGTAATACGTGTTACAGAAATTCCGTAAACGCCGACGTGAACTGCGTATATCGAATGCAAACGCATATTGTACCCCCTCGAACTCGCCACGTATCGAATGCAATATTATATTTAAGTGTTTTCGAACAGTATGGAATAACGTCAAAGAGAATTAATGTTACGTACGCTGTTTTCGTCTCTATACACGATGAGAAAAATGTAAAGTGTAATAATAATAATATAAAAATTATAGTTATAATATAAATTATTTCACTACACAGAATTATTATTTTTTTTGTTATTGGTTGTTACATTAGTGGTTTACAAACTATTTTCTATTGTCGCTCATTTATACAGAAAAAAAAGCCTCTTTGAAATTATCCTTCAAATTAAAAATAACATTAAAATATTATGGTAGAGATTTATGTGCTTCCAAAGTGTATTTTGAATTAATATATTTTACATTTATTTTCATTAGTTAAATATTATTTTTTTAATACGGGTTTTTCACAAAGAAATAACGTAGATATCCTAAAACAGCAAAAAAACATACACAGAAAAAAAGGTATCAATAAATACGTGCTTGAAATTGATTTAATAATTATTTAATAATTTAAATTTGCATTCATTATAAACATAATATAAAGCGTACGACGAAATTATAAGGAGTTCTTGGTTTCATAGTCGCTTTTAGTAGGTACTAAAATTTTATTTTATAATCGATGTAAACAAAATGTATTATAAACACTAAAAAAAAAAAATCTTGTGTAATATTTTTCCCAGTTAGTTGAAAGTATTGTAAACCTGGAATTTATAAATTTTGGATAAATAATAATAATGAATAAGAAAGTAAGTCAAGAATAATACCATAGGTACATTTTAAAGATACAATAAATCATTTCTTCGAATTACACGATTCAAAACGAAGATTCAGTTAAAAATTCATAATTATTATAATTTTTTTAATGATAAAAGCTAAAAAATTCCAAACACTGCCAAACTTATCATTCTCGTAGATACCCTAATAGGTAGGGAATAATATTTTTTTATGGTGTTTAATATTTATATTTTATAGTATTAAAGATACCTCTATATAAAATCAACAATTATTATTATTGAGCTATTGTAAATACTGAAGTTTTAAAATTGTCTTGTTTGGTAGTTTTAAAATTAGTTTGATAGGTCATTTAATAATGTAATTTTGGTATTTGTATTATGTACATTATTATTACTTTGAAGATATTTCAACCGGGATTCAGCAAATTCGACTACTACACTAGTGGGGCAATCCGTTGTACAACGAGGCCGTCACGTAACGCTTTGACAGAGCATCCCGTCCGGGTAATGGATTGGAAAAACGCGAGACGGAAAGCCGATCCGGAAACGAGCCGGTGGCTGATTTTTTCATTATTTTCTTTGCTCCTATCTCACTCCAAAGGGCAAGGACTAGGGATCTAACTCCATCCGTTGATCCCCCCCCCCAGACACACACACACACACACAACACTGCCTCCAGTTTTACCTTTTTGTTATTATTATTATTCTCTGTAACCATGGACTTTTTATTTCCCTACCCTATTTTTCGTCAGCAACCCTTTCACTGAGAAAGTGCTTACTAGAGAGTTCCGTTTCACTGATTCAACTGGCAGTGTTCGTTCGCGCATTTCCTTCAGATACACATGCATGCATGTGTTGTTACAGTATTTTTGTTCTCTAAGGGTTTTCAATTTTTGTTTTTTTTTCCTTGTGAAATTCCACGCTTAGTTATTTTTTAGATCATTCTTCTTCATGAAAAAAAACCATGGTTTTTGAGAATAATTATTTGAAAATTCTAGACTTTAAAATTTTCTCAGATAAAACAAATTACTTTTTCCTCGTGATAAGTTACCATTTTTTGAGATTCTTGTCTTTTAGCTGTAACATTCAGCGTATACCTCACACTTCTTATCAGCCATTATTATCTTTTTTAAACATAGAATCATTAGAAGTAGAAGGAAAAGACATGATCTATGTTTTATTTTTAAATTACTTAATGGACAAGTTTATTGTCCTGAATTAATTTCAAGATTAAGCTTCCTAGTTCCTAGCCGTAGTACAAGACAAATAAATACCTTT
>JAIPRM010002861.1:0-28456 GCA_025469315.1 Stegophylla sp. TES_Ste_2020
AAGAATTGAGAAATTCAAAAAATGACCTCTTTAAAGTACAATCTAGAGGCAAATCCGGTTTCAAAAAGTTACTGATCGAAACTTTTGGACAAGTATTTCCATACAAAAAATTGTACACAGAAAAAAAAAATAAACATCATTGTAAAATCACTTCGTTCAGAATCTAAACCACACCTCGGAAACCAGATTTTTCCCTGTTGGATTCCCCATTAGTTTGCAAAACAACCTGCAGCTTTTAATATTGTTATCGGCGTTTTTTTTTTTTTTATAAAAAGTTTAAACACATAAAAAATATGTAAACCTATATTAAACACCATAAATATCTTCTTCTTTTTTTTTTTCTCACGTTACACTTTAAATCACACGTACCTGCAGCAGCTATGTATAAGTGTATAATATATATATATATATAAATAAAATTATAACCCAAGTAAACGAGTTGTGTATTTAAATAAAACGACGATTAAAACTTTCGGTCAATCGTTGTTTTGGGACTCGTATTATACACACGGTTAGAATGTAATCAACTTATTTTTAAATAATATGGCAAAGAAATCGCTCTTTGTAATCTTCCCCCATCTCACCCCCTTTCTTTTTTTTTTCTCTCGTTTGTCCTTCACACCGGTTTTCTCTGTTGTGTTTCGGAACGCCACAATCAAAACGAACATCTGTGTCAGTGCCAAGTCCCTCGGGATCTTGTCCGTTTCCCCGCGTAATACGTTACGGGGATTTAACCGTATGCCGTCTGCTGTATGCGGTGTCCGTATAAGAGAGTTGATTATTTTCAACGAGTAATTACATCGGATATTATCTCGGATCGCTTTCATTCGCTATTACTATGCCGTCGACCGCATTTTTGAGTCACTATTTAAACTCAAAATGGCATTTAATTGGAAGATAGTAATATGAGTTTTTAAACCCGTAGTCATGCAGTGTACAGAATCACTTAATAGTATAATAATTATAAGGTTTTTAATAACAAGCTAAATATTATTGTTCTTGTGTATAATGTATTATTATTTAGTTCACATTGTCCATTGAATGATGAAATTGTATGGAATATTTTTCTTCAAACAAATTTACATAGAGTAATGGAAGGTTTGTATATTTTGTATTTTTAATTTTAAGCTAACTCATACTTGTCTCTAATTTAAATTATTATGTATTTAAAAATATTAGAAAATTTCTAATTTTAAAATATTAAAAGATTTATGAAAAATAAGTAGATACTAGTAGATGTTAAATTATATTAGTATTTTCTAATAGCTTTTTATGTCCTCTTAAAATAATTTTGTTTTATTGCGATAATTTATTTTAAAACCTATATTATCCGTTATATTTGTACATAAATTGAAGAAAAATATTGAATTTCATAATGAAAACAAACCACAAGAATATATTTTTACTTTAAATAAAATATTTCACATATATTGTATTTTACCTTGTTTTAGATAATAATATTTTAATTAAAATATTTTGATGAAATTTAAAAATATGTAATATTTTTAATTTTTAAAATTATATTCACTAATTGATACATATAATGGGAAATCAGAAATTGATTTACTTTCTTATTGACTTTAATTGATTTTATGAATGTACAATGAATGAAAACTGAACCTAAATTTGAAGTAAGTAACGAAAAAAGTTACATACAAAATAATTTTATAGTTAAATAATTTTGTCCCCCTAAATCAACTTTCTGGAACACTGTGGGACGGATTCAAAAGTGTAAAATTTTCGATTGAAAGCATAATATGAGCACTACCTAACAAGAATTTTGAAAATATTATAAATACCGAAATTTTGTATGTATTATTATATGATCATTACTCGAAATTATCGACAATTTTTTCAAGCTTGTATAAGGAAAGATTTAGCAATTATTCGAGTAAAATATGTTATAAAAATCTTCTTTCTTTTTTTTAATTTAATACATTTTTTGTATTATTTAGTCAGTAAGTACTCCAATAATATTGGTACAAGAAACTTGAAATAAAATACACAATATTTTTATGTACAAGCTTTATTTTTACGTATCTACTAAACATTTTGAGACGGGAAAAAGTGAAGCGAGTGTTTGTTTAATATATTAAATACTAATAAGTAAGTATATTTACAATATTGAATCTTTAATACTTGATAAGTACTAAAATTAGAATTAAAAGTACGTATTTTGCGAACAAAGATGCCTGATGTGAGTAATATTTTATAAGCTTTCAATAAATTTTGATCTCGTGTAAATAGCAAATTTTTCCATTAGGAATTTTACCGATGCGAAGGGTTTGCACTTTGCACCCTCAAACCTCCCCTTTACCTACGTCTGTGTCTATATTATGTTCGTTTGAGCGATATTACCGATTCGGATACACTGAATATTATATCATTAAAATCTGACAGGATTACATATATAAAAAAAAAAACCAAAGCATTTTTTTTATTCTTTCGTCGCTATTTATTTTCCTCGAAAATAATATACGATTAACACCCTTAAATCTGTACTGGCAAGTGGAAATAATAAATAATATTCCTGTGAGTGTGTATACAATAGGGGTAGGTGTGTGTTTGTAACGATTCGAAATTGGTAATTTGGTCCCCCGGGTACCGTTCTGGGCTCGCGCTTATTTATCGCATTATAATACAACAGCCACTGCGCTCGTTATCAACCGAGGGGGGCTCGACACGATATTTATGTCGTATGTAGGTACATTTACAACAATGTCAAATCACAGCCACCATATCGTGCGATATCGAACGTGCTTGTTTTTTTTTTTTTTTTTTTTATTATATGGAAAGTCTTGCCCGTCTCTAATCATCGCCGTCGTCGTTGTGTGCACACGTTAATAAATCATCAAGTGACAAGTAGTGTTAAGTACTGCCCAGACTCAGGGCCCTTGAAAATCAGGAAAATCAGATTTAATTACTATTTTTTTATTTTAATTAATCCATAAATAATATGAAGAACATGAAAAAATGTTTACACATTTAAAATTATATTTGTTAATATACGAATAAAATTTTTCACTGTAATAAAATATAAATCGAAAAGATAAGAAATACCTACTCATACTAAAACGATCTATTTATTATAACAGACAAAAATAAAACATAATTTTAGATTTTGAACGAAGCTTGTGTTTTTACAACGATGTTTATTTTTATTTTTTTCTGTATACACACTTTTTCGTATAGAAATACTTGTCCAAAAGTCTCGACCGGGATCTTTTTTAAAAATCGGATTTACCTCTGGTTGGTACTTTGAAGAGGTCATTTTTTGAGTTTCTCAATTCTTAAATTTTTTTTCTTTTTGGAAAACTACTCAAAGTTTGACAAAAAACACTCGGAAAATCGGAAACCACATTTTTTTTATCCAAACTTTATAAAAAAAAACCTTTTGGCGCAAGAAAATTTAAAAAATGTGAAAAAAAATTTTGGTGATTTTTTTAACACTTTTATTTTCGTTATTTTTTTCATTTTATTAGATAAAAAAGTTAAGTGAAGTAAAGAAAGCCGAACATAATTCGCATTACGGATATTCTTCGCTCTTCGGGTCAGATCCTCTAAGTAGGTGTGTTGAAAACGATGACGATTATTGTTCTTTATATTTTTAACTTCCTTCATTTAGAATCGTCTTAATAGAAGAAATGATTTATCATTTCTTTAAAATTCTACACCCCCCCCCCCACAAGAGTATCTGACCCGAAGAGCAAAATATGTCCGGCTTCCTCGTCTTTACTTTACTTTTTTAATTATGTCCCAGGCCTCCAAAATTCTAAATCAGGCTTTGCTGCCAGTACACTGCTGCTGTGATAAATAATAATTATCATTTATTATGTTTTATGACCGATTAACGCGAAAACTACTTACAAATGCGAAATTTTATAGTCTACGCTTTTACACAAAAATTAATTTGTGTCAAAGTTTTATCGAATCGATAAATTCGGTTTCAGCCTTATGGGAATACATCAGTCGGTTGTTATTGATGAGGAGAGATAGTGTTTCGGCGGCGGCGATCACGTATTATATTATACATTTGATCACAAGAGCGTTACAAGTTTTCAATTTAGAGACGGGAAATAATAATACTAAAAAGTTTTACGCCTTATAGTAGTGGAGAATAAGTATTTTCGAGAACACTCACCCCTGCGCGCCCGTACGAAAAAAGGGCGTGTTTACAAAAGCTCAATAACATTGCGTGTACACTTGTGTTACCTGTACGCTTTATACTTAGAATAGTATGTGCGCATGTGTTTATAGGAATAAACTCTATTTACGAAATGGATTGTGTACACAATATAGTTTCGTCGAATAAATCTACCTACCAACGTATAATTTAGCATACAGCCCGCCGAGTGAATAATAATCGCCGTTTATTGTATTTTTCCACGACAATAAATAATAAAGAGGAAACTTGTGTTTTCCTCCGCAAACGTACCCCGGCGACTTTTATCGATGAACGTTTTCCCGTTCAAGTGAATTCGCAACGTACCGTGTACGTGTATTATTATATCAAAAAAAAAAAAAAAAAACAACAACCTGTTTATAATATTATGTTTTTTTTACAGTCGTTACAGGTTACATAAATTCAGGTATAAGGATTATAAGACAGATCCAAAGTCAATTCCATTCAGAGCCCCCCCCCCACTCAATGAGCTTCAATAGCTATACTAGATCACATGATATCTTTCATATCCCAACCTTTCAATCTAAATTTCTAGAAAACGATCCCCTTATCACAGAGCCATGCGTTCAGTTAATGAAAATCCGGATTTAATGGAACTTTGATAATATTTAGAGTGGTCACTTTGTTTTCAAATAAATTATTATTAATTCTTATTACTAAGATAAAAAAATTGTTATTTAGTTAAAGTTTTTTTTTTCTTCTTCTTCTTCTTATATATGTATTACTACTGTTTCTTATTATTATTATATTTATTTTTATGTATATATATTTTCTAGTATTGTCATTCCATTTATATAAACTATGTAAAAGCCGATTGGCGTTAATTTATAAAATAAATAAATATCATATGACCTCCACAATGATGTTCATTTTTTTTTTGTTCTCTTTCTGGAAACAATTTTCGTATAGAAATGCTTGTCCAAAAATTTGATGATCAGTAATTCTATAAATCCAAAATCATTCCCCAGATGGTACTTTAAACAGGTAATTTTTCGAATTTCTCAATACTTTTTCCAAAATCGGGGAAAATTTGTTGAAAAATTAACAAAAAAAAAAAAGACGGTAAAATATGATAGGTATTACCGGAATTTTTATAAAATTGAAAATTCTTTTCTAACATAACATCTAAAATAATTCAGCTAGGAACTTGAAACTTTTACCAACTATTAAAAATTTTTACGAAAACACTTCATAAAAATTTCAAAAACTTTTGATCAATTTTGAATTAATTATAGTATTTTGAAAATTTTGGAAATTTCTCATTTTTTTTTTTATTTTCATGAATTAAAATTTTGAATTCTTAATATTTAGACATGAAAGTCAATTAATCATATGTTTAATTGACCTGAAAAAATTTTAAAAATTTTAAAGTCACCTTTTTTCTCTATAACCTTTTGAAGTTAGAAATTTGACGAAATTCGTTAGTTAAAATTACACACTTTAACGTACCTATATAAAAGAAAATTGGTTCGATCAAGTTTTTTTTTATGAGACCTGGTACACAGTTGGAGAATTTCATTGAAAATATTTTGATGCAATAAAATTTTTTACGGACGAATAATAATTAAACATTTGACAATGGGTTTAATTGAAAAAAAAAACGAGTTTATATTTTATTGTAATTTCAAATATAATTTATGGAGTATTCATTAGGCGTAAGGGGGAATATATTATGAAAATCAATTTTCGATTTTCATAAATGTTGTGTATGTAACAAAATAATTTTTAGCTCAACGTTTTTCCAATACCATATTATTTAATACAACTCATTTAAGTTCAATGCTTCGACAAACTCATAGTTATTAATATTGTGTATTCTTTAAAATTCAACACGCCTTCAATCCAAGTATCCTCTATCCGAGGTACGAAGAACACCCCAATTAAGGTGCGAAGTATACATTTTATTTTAATTTTTCGATTTTACATTCTGAACAGAGTAATTTAACGCGTATGTGTAAAGTTTGTATAATGAATACAGCAGCCCTTGCGGTAAAAACCATTTAATCCTCCCCCGCCGCCGCCGGAGGCATAATAATAATAATAATCCCCCGCCACCGGTGTAATCGGTTAATGACTCCTCGTCGAGAGAAATGTTCGGATTTTTGTTCGCATAATATATATTCCATAAATACGAGCAGGTAATACAACTTACAATCTAAAAAAAAAATATTGTTAAATTTAATAAACGACGTCGTGGGAGAGGGGAAGTGGCGTCGACGGCGGCGTGGGAGGGTGGGTGTAGACGCGCGCGGTTACAATGAAATCAGCAACTTTTTATTACACCGGGTATTAAATTAAATCGGTTTATTCTATTCGCGCGCAAAGTCGATTTGTTGGCGTTTTCGGGTTACGTAGTTGTTGTATTTCGAATGTTTTTCTCGTCTCATCTCGGTATGTTGTTGGTTTTTATTTTTGCTCTTTTTTTATATATATTTATTTATTTTGCTTCTTTTTTTTAACGAAAATTGTGAAATTCAATTTCACGGTCCGACGGATGTGGATTCAATTTTTTTTTTCTTCGAGTTAAATGAAAATTCCCTTCTACCCCCGGCGAAAGGGGTGATCGTTTGTTAATAAAAACGTTAAAGCTAAATTGGTGTTTCCATGACTACAGCTAGATTATCTGGTCCGCTCGTTGACTAAAGAACTTAAGTCCCCCCCCTCTCTCGTCGTACCCTTTGCCAGACCGTACCCTGCATACCTCGTATTGAAACATTCTGGCTGTTTTCTCTCTCTCTCTCTCTCTCTCTCCCTCTTCCTCTCTTTCTCCCTTTGCCTCTCTCTCTCGTACTTGCTCTTTTTTTCTGTCTTCATTTTTTTTTTCACTTTTATTTTTTGTAATTACTACCCACTTTTTCGAACCCTCTATTATATATGGTCGTACACTAGAGATTAGTCGTCAGGAAAACGAGAATGGGGATGTGACACAGGGAGAAAACCCCGAGACCGAAAGTGTACGGTGAGGGGATGGGAGAAAACCACGACGACGTGTATTTTAAATGAATTCAAACTGCGAATGATTAAAACAAAGGTGAGACGGTCAGTCCGCCGGCCTGTGACTAAACACGTGGAAACCGAAAATCCACTTGATCATTTTAAATCCACGAATTGATTATACAAAACGCGACTAATTATGCTTGTTTGTTTATTTTTGAGCATAATAATCAGCACTCACGTTTAATCATAATAATATTATACACTTAACATTTTTTGGTAATTTAAAATGCATGGTTATTAAATTCACACATTCTACTTGTTGCATGATGAATTTTAAAATTTTACCAAACCAAAAAGTTAAATTATGGAAAACTTTATCTGTATAGAATATGATTTTTTTTTTTTGTATTCAGAAAAGCCAAATCACTACAACTTTTGGCCAAACGATGCATTTTATTATTAAATCTGGAAATTCATATGTTAAGATAAAAAGTACAAAAAAAAATCCATTATTTAACATTTGATCATTAAGTATTAATTATTTTTATTTTTCAACAAGTAGGTACATAGTTTTATTATTATTTATAGTTGCGTATAAAAAAAAAAAAATATTAATTCGTTTTAATATTGTATAGTGTACTATTCGAATTTCTGGATAACACGTGTATTAATATTAAGTTTATACTTTAATTACTATTTACAGAATGTTTTATCATTTAATACATTAAATGTTTGTTAATATGATAGGTGATATATTGTTAAAAAGTTTGTACTTCAACCTTGGGTGTGTTCTTCGCACCTTGGGTGGGATACTCATGGTGGGTACGTATTGAATTTTAAAGAAACGATAAATCATTTCTTCTGCAATAAAACAATATTCTGAACGAAGCTTTATTTAATATACAATAATAGTAATTTTCAATATGTTTAACAACTGTTATTTAATAACAGAATAAGCCATGTGCAATTCGTTATTCGTTTCTTAATAATAAATACTAGTAATACCCAAGTGGTCGAAATTCAACCAAAATAAAATAATTAATTAATCGTTGTGCGATTGTACACTGATCTTGCATATTATTATACTAATATGCACACATTGAACTTAAATATGTTGAACTAAAAATAATTTAGCTACATATCTAAATCATTAACAATTAACGAAAATTGATTTTTCATATATTCCCCTAATGAACCTAATGAATATCCGACAAAATAGTTTCAAATTACAATAAAATATCATATAGATACGAAATCATTTTTATTTGTATTATATCGACTGATGTCTGACCCATTATAATAATATACATAGTATTATATTTTTTCACGCCATATTTCATTTCAACTGAGTGCCGTACCGATATTAAGTACAAACATAATATATTATACGTAAATTGTGTACTACAGGCTTTTTATTTTTTTTTTCAAATTAAATATTATCTAATACTATAATAACTTTCAAGTGACACGTTATTTGTGTGCATTTTTTACATTCAATTTACTTAAGAATATTTGGCTTTCATTTCGCATTCTATATAACGCAACAAACTCACGCATTTAAAATACGCATACTTTAAACCTCGCCGCCTTAATCGAAAGTTCTATATATTTAATTGAAAATAAACACATCTGAATAAATTAAAGAGTTTTCTGTTTGCTCGAAAATAAATCATATTATAATGAAACATAAGTATTGACAATGTAACGTATTTAATAAAAAAAAAAATAATATAAAACAACATTATTAGAAGAAAAATTAATATCTAATCAATACAATTAAGTCGCGTTTTTACCACCTACTTTAATGTTAAAATGTATAAATTAAATAAATTAAATTTCTGATTTAAATGAAATTTGAAAATTGGCATTCTTTTCAAAAATAAAACGTAGTATAACAATAATAATAATAATAATAATAATCTAGGAGAACAAACTTTTTCTACCTGTTGATCTATTAAGTAAATCATAAGTAAAACTTAAATCGATATAAATAATTGTCATACAGCCAAAACACCGAGATAACCAAACGAAAGTTTTTTTTAGCTTGAGCCACATATATTTTGTGCAAGTGAAAACAACGTAATTTCTATACTAATGTCTATCGCAGTATTTCTCAACCGGTGTTCATAGATAGGCCGCGAAGATTTTTTTAAATTTTTATAATTAAAATAAACTTGTAGAGTAGTTATTCAAATAATACTATAAAACAGTTGGAATAAATAAGTATTGAATAAGTAATAAGTGATCGAAGATCTAATTGAATGATCATATTGAGTAAAAGTACGTGGGACAAAAATACTTAGGTGCTTTATCTTGTATGAGTAATAAAATTATGTTATAACGTATTTTACAAGTTTGATAATTTGAATTACCTATGTACTATGAGTATGCAGTAGGTAATTTGTATGGGTATAATTTAATAGTTTTTTTTTTTTACATAAAAAGCATATTTTAATCTTTGTTCTATAATTTTCGGACTTTTTACCCGAGCTTCACGGATAATATTAATATGCTGGTGCTACCGTTTTCATAAGTATACAAATTCAATGTTTTTTTTTTATAATTTAAAATCTGTCGAAGAGCTAGTCTGTTGCCTCGTGACTGATCGAAAGTTTGCAAAAAAAATTCAATCTATACTCATCCCAAAAGTGGTCAAATCGTTTTGAATTATTTTTCCATCCGTATTACACACTATATTTGACACTCTTTAAAGTAGTTCCACCTGGATAAAAAAATAAATAAACATCATTGTAAAACCACTAACTTCTTCGCTCCACTCGGAATCTAAAAAAAAAAAAAATAACTAACTCCAAAATTTGTTTCATGTGACAGAGACCTCCAAACTAAAACTTTTAATTTGCATATTATTTCGTTGCTTTTTCATTTTTAGGGCATATTTCAGTTTTTTTCAGTTCATTTTAATCGTTTTAACGTGTATTTGAACAATAAACCTACAATTTTTTAATTTATAATATCTGTACATTATACAAGTCAATAATTTAAATTTAGCTAATTAAAAATATTATTTTCCTTGTTTTTCGGTTTTTTTCTCAATAATAACATCCATAAATCTCTCTGTAACATTGCTATAAAGTTTGAATCTTACCTTTACATATTCCGGTCACCTGAACTCGACAGACGTCAAATAGTAAAATAAATTTAAAAATATTTTAAATGTATAGGACCTTTTTTCAGCGCATTTTCGCAATAAAATTCATTTTTTAAGGGCATTTTTAAGCAAGGTTGGCACGAAAAAGCCCAGCCCGAAAAAACCCGGACTGCTTTGCTGGGTTAAACCCACTAATTATTGAAAAAAAAAAAAACATTGAAAAAACCCGGCTCTATCATGGGTAGACTCCACTTTTATTTTTTATCAAAGCATTTAGACTTTCAAAAAAAAAAAAATTTAATAAAATTTTTATAAATTAAAAAAAAAAGTATTAAAAAAATTAACAATAATAAGAATTCAAAATTATGAAGACATTAATGGATTAAGCTAAATCAAATGCACGGTTGTAGATCAGAAGTTCATTATTCTATTATTGAAAAGATAAAAAAAATAGTCCAGTCAAAACACGAAAAAAAAAAATTCAGATGGGTTAACTTAGGAAAAACCCGGGTTTTTTCTCAAAAAAAACCATAAAACCACCCCCCACTTAAACAACTTCACATTAAACCCAACGGGTTTTTGGGTTTTCTGGGGTTTTATTGGAAAAAAACCGAAAAAGCCTTATTGGGTTGGATTTTTTCAATAAAGCTCGGGTTTTCGCCAACCCTGTTTTTAAGGGAAAATACATTTTTTTTAAGTACATTTTAGACCGGGCTTTTTAGAGCATTATTCGATGATTTTTTTAGTGCATTTAAATCCGGGCCCTATTATTACAATTATACATTTAACGGGGTCGACGAGGGGTGGTGGACGAGACCCGACGGGTTAAACAACAACAATAATATTATAATAAATAAAATATTATAAACCCGGGCTGCGTATTACCTATTATAGTATATTGTATGAACAGCCGTCGTCGCTCGTCGTCGTCGGCGTGAACGATGATCGCCTCGTTCCCCGAGGCCGTCGTCGTCGTCGTCATCGGCTTGTGCGCTCGGCTCGCCGCGCCCGCATATTGAGTTCATAAAATATTCAGTCTCGCGAGCGCGATTAAACTTGTACAGACGAGCAATAATAATTATACAATGGTTATTGCGCGTCGACGGTGCCGTGTTTGCGTTTTCCATTGCAAAACTGTATCCACACGATTAAATCGAATGAAAAATACACACGAGAGTCACCCCACCCCCCCCCACCCACACACACGCGCACCTAACTATGTGCACCGCTCCGGCCGAACGATTTAATCATTAATTATTACTACTTCTACTACTGGTCTTCTGTGAGTTCCATTGTTCCGTGTTATAATATACAATATATATATACTCTCGGGATAAAACGTGAAAATAAAAAAAAAAAATAAAAAAAAATACGATTTTCAAAATACCCTTTCAATCACGCTTGCGCTTGCACACGCACGCACGTATCGCGGGGAAAAAAATAAGTTCTACCTGAAAACCCTTTTTTCGCGGCGGTCAGACAGACAAAATGAAAAAAAAAGTGTGTTCTTCGCACGTCCAGTGGGATTCTCTTGACGGGTGTGTTGAATTTTAAATAAACGATAAATCATTTCTTCAATAAAAAACGATTCTGAACGAAGGAAGTTAATAAATATAAGATAAAAAAAAAAAAAAAGAAAAATCGAAATGCCCGGGCTGGAATCGAACCCCGGTACTGTCGCGTGACTTTTTTTATTCAAACCCTTTTAAAATGTTTAATTATTCGTCCGTAAGAAATTTTATTGCACCAAAATATTTGCAATTAAATTATCTATCTAGGCACCAAATTTCAAAACAATCGGTTTGGCCAATTTTCTTATATGTGTACGTTAAAGTGCGTAATTATAGGTAAAACTAATGAATTTCGTCGAAATTCGAAACTTCAAACGGGTATAAGAAAAAAAATTGACTAACGATTTTCGAGATTTTTTCAGGTCAATTAGACCAGGTCAGTGATATCATATTAAATTTTCAAACCTTAATATCAAAAAACGAAAATTTTATTACATAAAAACTAACAAAAAATGAGAAATTTCCAAAATTTTCAAAATGCTGTACTCAACTCTCAAAATTGATCAAATCTTTTTGAAATTTTTATGAAATATTTTCGTCGCTATTTTTAGTGGTTGGTGAAAATTTCAAATTTCTAGCTGCATTGTTTTAGAAGTTATGTTAAAAAGTAATTTTCAATTTTACGGAAATTGCGGTAATCGCATATTTTGCCGTTTTTTGACAATTTTTCGACAGTTTTTCCCCAGTTTTGGAAAAAGTATTAAGAAATTGGAAAGATGATCTCTTTAAAGTACCATCTAGAGGTAAATCCGGTTTCAAAAAGTTGCTGATCGAAACTTTTGGACAAGTATTTCCATACGAAAAGTTGTACACAGAAAAAAAAGGAAAAAACATTAATAAACATTATTGTAAAAAAAACATAAGCTTCTTCACTTCGTTCAGAATTTAAAAACAATGAATTCACAACGGGTGGGAGGGTGAAAAAAAAAAATTAAAAAATCGTCTTCCCTAAATAAAACCCATGGTAATCGGATTTTGGGTACGCGTAATGTCTCATATTCCCCGGCCGGGACCGTTTTCGATTCGCTTTAAAAGCGACGTTTAACAACAGCTCGCGAAATGTCAACCGTTGACCTTAGCCCGCCGAATGCGCTCCTCCCTCAGGGATCGTCTTTTAATTATACAACACGTCAGTCTCGAGTTTCCTTTACACACTGCAATCGCTGGCGCACGACGGGGGGGGGAGGGTTACCGTTTTCATTTAAATAATAACATACGTACGTCTGTTGTGTTGTACACAATAAAAACGATTTTTCTTTTTTATTATTATTTTTTTTTTGCTTTATTACATCATTGTAATAATTGTCATTATATTATTATGATGATGACGACGTCTATTATATATATATATATATAGAATATAAATAAGGGGAACTAGACATATTGTGTTTTAACAATCACTGGAGTTAAACAGAGAAGATATGTATATTTTAAGTGTTTACATTACAATAATAATAATAATATGTGTGTCAAGACGAAAAGTCATAATAATAATAATTATTTTGTTATTATATTTTAATCTAGTCTATAATAATATAGATGTATTATAATAATAATATAGGTACGTCTTGTCCGTCGAAACATCAATGGTACAACACGCGGTTATTATACATCTGCAGTGATTCTCAACCACATTTTTAAAGTCACAGCCCCCCGCCCCCCTAAAGAGCAAAATATCTTTCTTTTTATGAAAAAAAAAAAAAAAATCAATTAAAATGTAAATATTTGATAACTTAATATAGAAAATATATGTGTATAGTATTCATAAAGCTGGGTTGGCTTTTCGTACCTCATTAGTTGAATGTTCAATTAATTCTTAAATCTGTTAATTTGCTAGATATCTCAATGTTCATTGAAAACGATCAGAAAAAATATAATTATTACAAATAAGCAATATTTAGGCCTTAGTGTAAAAATATATTATGCTCAACACCACCATATCGCCCATAACATATTCATCGCCCCTCAGAACATCATCATCGTCTACTGAGGGGCAGTATCGCCCTTGTTGAGAACCACTGTTATACATCATTATTATAATATACATTGCACGTTTACAAATATATATCCAGAGCACCGAAAAACAGTGGTAAAATATTGTGCCACGAATTATTACACAATATACGAGTATTTACGGTGAAAAAAAAAAAGAATTCTATAAAAATAAAAAACAAATTTTTACAGCAACTCTATACAGTATTTTCTACGACGAGCAGTACATCACAACAACTTGTGTACGTACACGAGCCCCCCCCCCTCCCACCATATAGAAATCAGACGAATCGTGCTCTCTAAATCCAACAACCGTCGATCAAAATTGATATAAATTATGTATTCATAAAAACTCTACCGAGAAACAAAACTCGCGTTAACAAACTCTTCGAGATTATAATATATTATTTTTCTCGAGAAATTCGTATAAATATATATTACAGTATAGTATTATAATGTAGTACTTACAATAATAATAATAATAATAATACAATAAAAAGAATTTGTAACAACGTCGGAATTTCATAAATTTAATGTAAAATAAATTATTTATTAATAAATAATGAATAACCAGTTATTACGGAATTAAAATGAATACTTTTTTGTTTTTCTTTTACGGTCTTCGCGTTATCAGTATAAACGATTTCTACTTACATTTGTACAATATTGCGCGTATAATCTCGGGTATGACCCATTTTGGCCAATGTCTCCAAAAAAGCTTCGATTACTATTTCCGCCTATTATTTACCTGCTATATAGTCCATGATGTAACGACTAACGAGCACAGCTTATACTTATATAAAATAAGGATAGAAAATATTGTGTTAAATCTTTACAGTTTTAATTATATAATTAATAATTACATAACTTAAATACACAAACTCTAGGTACTCGGAGATAGCGAACTACAGTATAATTATTATACCTAATATGGAGTGGAAATTTTTTTTATGCAACACAATTATTCTTATAAATCACCAATGTATAAACAAAAAAAAAATATATATATATAATATATATATACAAATTATGCACTATGTACTCTCTAATAGGCATTATACAACGTGAGTTTATAATCAGTTTATATTGGTTCGTTCTAATCTTGAATAATACTGTGTCCTTTGATTTGGATTGACGGTACTTTGAAACAGATTGAAGCTATTGAATACAAGTACAAATTTGTTTTTTGAGGTTTATTTATGCATTTAAATTCAATATATTAAATAGGCCTATCCATGGCTCTTACCAAAATTTTCTCCATTTCATTAATATAAATGTCCTCTAAGTGAAAGATCTTATCTATTTTTTTAGATATTTTTTACTTAATCTAATATCTGGTACTATTGATACTACTTTCGTTAATCAATATTAAAATAAATACCCTTAATACTAGGAATCCAGAATCATTTTACTCAAATTTTTCCCAATAAAAACTATGGTAATTTATTAATGCGTGCTGGTAATTCATTTAATTTTAGTTTTATTTAATTAAATTTAACATTTTTTATAGCTCGCGAATTTATGTCTTTATTATAATACTCATTAATTCGTGTTTTTTGTCTAGATTTTAGTTTTTTTTTAAGTATTATTCTATTGTATATTAATATTAATGTTTAAATTATCGTAATAGGACCTCATGTCCGTTTGTATGAAAAAAAAATCTAAATACTAACTTACAACAACAGTATATATACTTATTTGTCGTTAAATAGTCAGACGACTAGACAGTGATCGCAGAAGTATAAAGTTATAACACTGTTCTTCATTCAATTTTTAAGCAAAAATAGTAAAAAAAAAAAAAAAATATAGAGTAAATTTAGACTTTTATTCGCTGGACTTAATTAGGTATCAAGTTCTGCGCACTCGACGAGTGATGAAATTTAATACATTTTTTGGACCATAGCAGGTTAGAAAAAACAGGGCGGAAAAGAGCATTTCGATTTCCGGTAATCGCAGTATAATAATTTACGGCCGGAAATGGCCCTACGCGCACTCCCGTTCTTCGGGACACGTCTCGATGTCGATCTCGTCGTCGTCGTCGTCGTCGTCCACGTCGTCCACGTCGTCCACCACGTCGTCCACGTCGTCCATGTCGTCTGGGCCACAACCCGCGCCCCCTCCACTGCCACCGCCTTCGTCGTCGTCGGTGGTGGTGGTGCCGATGGCTGCTGTCGCGTTCGCTGCAGCGGCGGCGGCGGCGGCTGCGGCGGCCGCGGCGGCCATCGTGACCGGGTAAACGGGGCGGAAAGCCGAAGAATAGTCGGCCGCGGTGGCCGCCGCGACGACGTTCCTGTTGACGAGACCGCCGTGGTGGTGGTGGTGGTGGTGGTGGTGGTGCGGGTCCAGGTCTAGTTTGGGCAGCCAGCAGGGCAGACCGCCGCCCGCGGAGTACGCGGCCGCCGCGGCCGCGGCCACTGCGAAAGGGTTGGCCCGCTGTTGCCACACGTAATCGACCATGGCCTGGTGCAGCGGCATAGACGGCATCTGTACCGGAACCGAAGGCGGACACTTCTTTTGCTGCGGCTCCGGCGATTGTGCGGCCGACGACCGGTGGTGCTGATGATGATGATGGACCGCGGTGGCCGCACCGGACTGCATTACGGGCTGTGGCATTTGGACGATCGCCGCGGAGGCCGCAGCGGCCACAGCCACCGACGGCGGTGACGGCGGCGAAGACGAAGCAGTCAGCTGCTGTTGCTGCACCTGTTGAACGGCTACCGGTTGCTGCTGTTGCTGCTGCTGCTGCTGCTGCTGCTGCTGCTGCTGTTGCAACAACGACGGCTGCGACGGCCTGGACACGGCCCGTTTACGCGTCCCACCGTTGAACATGGCCTTGACGTCCTCCCACGCGTGCACCACGTGATCCGGCGGGTCTTCGCTGAGCTTCATGTGCCGGCGCCACGAGTTGAAGTTGGCCGCGTCCGGCTGCACGTACCGGGCACCGGCGCCGGTGCGGTGCGAGTGGAATATGAACTTGTTGGGCGAGAAGAACAGGCCGCACACGGCGCACCGGATGCACTTGGCGCGGGACGAGTTGTACCGGGACGGCAGGAACGATCCGCGGCATCCCCACGCGCACTCGTGGTGCACGGCGAACGCGAAGTCCTCGGGCAGCCGGGGCGGCGTGTTGTCGCCCAGGAACGAGTTGCACAGCCGCTCCGCCTCGCGCCTGGTGATCATGCCGCACCGGCGCGACGACACCGGCATCGCTCCGGCGCGGCGCAACATCTCCAGCTGCACCGGCGTGCACTGGACGCAAGTGATGCCCAGCGCCACGCGCCTGTTGTGGATCTCGTTGTAGCTGAACCGGTGCAACAGCGTGTTGCTGATCTGGGCCAGGCACAGCCGCTCCTGGTTGTCCATCTGCAGCGACACGATCGGCACGCCGTACAGGATCACCGTGCCCACCTGGTTAGACAGACAAAACAGAACCTGCTCAGGTGCTTTGCCGCATCCGCGCGGCAACACTGTGCGGCCGCGTGTATCAACCTCAACAGGGGGAGTTTGTGACTTGCACTAAAAATTATGGTTATGGATTTTGAAACCAAAACGGGTAATGGAAAATTTTGGTAATATTTTCACCACCAAAATTAATTAACGGGTGGACGAAAATATTCCTCCGGTGTAAAATATATTATATTTATTTGAAACTGTTGAAAGAAAAAATATTTTTAGTGTATTTTGAGTGAATTTTTCAAATATTAAGAACGTGAAAAAGAAGCACTTTTATACAGCATTTTCTTGGTCATTTTAAGGAATTACATCCTCCCGCCCCCCTTATCATAAATATATACATACACATAAGTAATAGCAATTATAAAAAAAACATTAAGTTTTGCAAAACGTTTGGTATTCGGTAAAAAGCGCCAGAACAAAAAAGCCCTAAAAATGTAGATTTTATAAAATGTATAAAAGGTGTTTTCAATTTATAGAAAACATTGTAGTTTCTAACCTTATTTTTTTTTTTACTTTTCTAAATAGAAATACTTGACATTATTTCACAGAAACTTTTGCATATTACTGCAGCACACTCGTTTAGAAATCCAAAAAGATTAAATCCTATGAATACCGACCGTGCCCGTATTTCATCCAGTATTTATAAAGTTCATGAAATTACATTAAAAGGTGGGGGTCATCGTACCGATAATTTTATAATTAAAGGTGTTGCAATAATCGATTTTCGAAGTTCTGTCACCATAAACATCCTGTGATTTTGAATCTAATTTAAAAAAACCGGACATACATCGCACGATGTTGTGTTCTTCGCATGACGGGTGGGATTCTCTTCACGCGTGTATTGAATTTTAAAAAAATGATAAATCATTTCTTCAATAAAACGATTCTGAACGAGGGAAGTTAATAATATCAAAAAAAAAAATAAGAAAAAAAAATGTTAGAAAAATGTTCAAAATTTTTTTTTTCACATATTCAAAATTTTCTTGCGTCAAAATCTTTCTTATATGATTTTTCTATCTATGTTTAAATTTTCATATAGTTCGGATTAAAAAATTATCTCTCTAAAGTACCATCTAGAGACAAATCCGGTTTCAAACAGTTACTGATCGAAACTTTTGGACAAGTATTTCCATACGAAAAGTTGTACACAGAAAAAATAAATAAAATAAAAATAAACATTATTGTAAAAACACTAGCTTCTTCACTTCGTTTAGAATCTAAAATGTGTGTGCAGAAATTAAAAATAACAATTACAATATACATTAACATAAGTGTGTTTGATTTTTTAGCGGTAGTAAACCATAATATCAGATAATAATATTAAAATAATAATATAAAAATTTCAGCTATATAATAAAATAATAATATGTATGTAGAATTAAATTTACTTATTAATAATTATAATTTCCTAAGGGGATTTTATTTCCCACTATGGAGCTTTTTTTTTCCGGGTTCTTTTTTGCCCGAGAATATTGATAATAATTCAAGCGCTTTTTTCCCTAGATCAATTACAGTTAGTTTTGTACTATATAATATATTGTCTTGTACTATAATAAAACTTCTGTTATAAGTTTTAAAAAAAAAGGTAGAAAAACAATTCACGTTATATTCGTAAATTTTTTGTTTTTTTTTTTTTTTTCAATCCCAGGGCGCTTTTTAAGTGTTTAAAGGAAAAGAAATGAGAATAACGTTCAGTTTTTTTTTTCTCTCTATAGGGCTAAGGCTCTATTGTCATTTACTCGCATCGTAAACTCGTTGTACGGCTCTCGACCGTAACGACAATTCCCCTATTAAAAGGTCGCCCCTCATTCCCTCCGACCATTTATCCACGCCACTCGATGACTTCTAAATAAATACAATACAATAACCCCAACGCAGTGTTATTTGCCATAAATTCTATATAACCTTACACTCGAATTATTTTCGGGATAAAAATTCAGTTCTTATCAACGAGTACGACAATAATTAATGTTGCAATGATGCAGCAGTTGAAGTTAATCGTTTTTTTGTAATTTTTTATTTGATCTTAAAACAACGATTTATTTGTAACGATATACAATTATTAATAATATAAAATATTCGTTTATAATATAGAAGATATTCTACTCGGCCTAGGGCAGTGGTTCTCAACCTTTTATACGCGGCGACACCCTAATTTTGATCCATAAAAATGGCGACACACTAAATTCAGCTATTGTATTTTCGAAAAAATAATAATTATCATCTTTGTAAATTATCACACGTGTTAACAATTTATTTTTAAAAAAAAAGCCGGATTTACCTAGCACTATGGGTATTCTTCGATCCTTGAACGGAGTACTTTTGGTGGATGTATTGAAATTATTTAAAGAAACGATAAATTCATTTTTTTACTCGTCCAGTTTTATTATTCCACTATTTAACTGAGAAAAGAAAAAAAATTGATCAGAAAAAAGTGTTATTATTCATATTATTGTCTATCTGGTATATTCTATCTTAAAATTTTCACAACATTTGAATAAAAAAAGTTTTAAAGGTATTTTTGTTAAATTTTATGTAGTTTTCCCAAAATTTTGGAAAAATATTGATCTACACAGTACAAAAGTACCATCTAGAGGTAAATTCTGATTCTAAAAAATTCTGGTCATAATTTTAGGCAAGTATTTCTATACGAAATGTGTTTACAGAAAGAAAAATAAAAATAAACATCATTGAAAAACACTAGTTTCTTTGATTGTATATTTACATAGTTAAGAATTTTTATATTTTCATAAAAAAATTCAGTGAGATATTTGTGATATGGTGTAGTGTGAACATTTCTTTACAGTACCTATAAGGTTTATATAGTTTAAACTCTAAAATAATTCACGACACACCGGTTGAGAACCACTGGCCCAGGGTATAATAAATATAACTACTAAAAAAAAAAAATTTGTATAAAATGTAATAAAATTTTTCAGAATAATTTCATAGGTAAAAGGTACATTGTATAAAATTTTTTAAGTTGAAGTGTAGTCATTTACTCGTTGCTTATTGTTAATTATTTTTAATACATCTACTATTTATTTTTAATTGAAAAATCAAAACTATATAAGGAAAAATTCCTGCTGTTAACCTATTAATTATACAAAATAAAAATTAGCAAAAAGAGGTGTATATGTTTTTTTAAACTTACTTTGTTTGGTTTAGAATTAGTGATTACCGGATTGAGCGCTCTTTGTGGTTCGGTTGGTTTTTCGTCCCTATGATGACTGATCAACTGAAACCTCTGATCCATTTTCGCCAACGTCATTTTTCTGCAACACAAATAAAAAACATTTCTTGCATTAAAACATAAACCAAATGTATTACTATATAATGTAGAATTTTTGTATAGGTATAATAAATATACATATATAGTAGTCACTTGTAGCCGCTTATTTGGCTCGTTTTGGGGCCAGACCATTTGAGTTCATTAATCGAATGAGTCGACAAGGTGAAAAGCCCTAAAAAAATGTATCTATTCATTTTTCAAAAATGTAATTAAAATTTAAAATATTTATTCAAATTGCAGCTTAGTATTACAAACTTATAATAATAAACTTATATAAAAAAAAAAAGTGTTAGAAAAATGTCCAAGATTTTCTTGCGCCAAAATATTTCTCATATTATTGTCTATATCTATGCTTAATTTTCATAAACTTTGGATAAAAAAAAAAAAAAAGATGGTTTCCTAGTCTTTACTGACAAATTTTGGGTAGTTTCCCCTCCCCCCGTAAAAAAAAAATGTTAGAATTGAGAAATTCAAAAAATTACCTCACTAAAGTACCAACTAGAGGCAAATCCGTTACACACACACACACATAAATGCAATTAGAATAAAAATTTTGGGGGGGAGCTAACATATTTATTTGTTTGATCTAGCCTTTTTAAAGATATTAACCTTATATGCAATTTCCAAAAAATCTTGGGGGCTTTGAATGATTTTGATGGGGCTAAGCCTCCCTAGCCCACCCTCTATTTGCGCCTAAGCACACACTCACACAAACACATAAACGCAATTAGGATAAAAATTTTGGGGAGGATAACATATTTATTTATTTGATTTAGTCCCTTTAAAGGTATTAACCTTATGCAATTTCCAAAAAATCTAGGGGGGCTTTGAATGGTTTCGATGGGGCTAAGCGCCCCTAGCTCCCCCCTATTTGCGCCTATGCACACACACACACACACACACATGCAGTTTGTCTTCCTGTATCTCCCACACCGCTAAGGGTAAATGTATGAGAGTATATACGTTTAAATCGAACTCGGCAATGCCGTGTGCTCGACAAAATCATTAGCGCGCGGAGACGAACCGAAAAGGCGAAATTAATTAAACGAGTGCCGTTTGAGCGAGAGAGGAGAGAGACATAGACAGACACAGACGGACAGATACAGAGAGACAGACGGTGTGGAGTAGGAGGTTTTTGAAGACTGCCGTGCTGCAGCGGGCGCGTTCGAAGTGGGCACCAGGGGGAATGGTTACGCAATTACACAAGCGGTGTGGGGAACGGTGGTCGACGGCGCGGCACGGGGGGAAATAGTTAATCTGACCCCGAACGGGGTAGTTCCCAATAATCCGTCGATAATTACTCGTTACATTTCGTGAAAGAGAGAAGCGTTTTTCCGCGCGTCCTCGGACGAGCGGTCTGTGTGGGGTGGTTGTTGCAGATGGCCGACGAGGGGGTAAGTTTTAAGCTTTTATTATTTAGGTGTATACGTATAAACATCTTTATATACGTATATATAGGCGAAATTCGCGGCAGAGGTTCGTTCTAATTAAAATTATCACAGCAAAAAAAAAAAAAAAAAAAAAAAAATGCGCGAGTAAATTATTTAAGTACGTAAACAGAGTGTAATTTATATAAATATAACCTACTCTTAAAGAAATAATGAGTTGATACGTTATATGAGTTGTAAAAAACTATTCAATCTTTCATGCTCAATTATATTGCACTTGTGAGTAAGACATAAAATGTTGATTTTTAAAATATGGTCAATCGATAATTATAATTAGAGACAGGATGTTGATGGCCTAAAAAAGTACCAAAAATGACCCCATAAAAATGTGCTTTAATGGACTATAAAAAAAATTGGAAATAATGACAATAAAAAATAACCTAAAAAAAAAAAAAAAAAAAATTGCTTAAAATATAAATTGAAAAATATATAATTGTAAGTGACCAAACACATATTTAAATTGAGTAAGAAAATCTAAAAAATCGACTTAATGTCGTTGTATTGACAAAGAGATTATCGGGTTGATTGAATACAATTTATAAATATTCGATAAGCGTGTACATCGGGGTATATTCTGTAAAAGCAAAATAAGTTGTATAAGTTGTATGATACAGTGTGGTGAGCACCTAGTATCTACTTTTAAAACTCTTCAATAATTTTGATAGAAATATTTTTAAAAAATGTAAAATCGTTCCTGAAAGTCTTAATTTTATTAAAAAAAATGACCAATAATTTACAAAAACTACAAAAAATGACTTGTAAATTGGAAAAAATTTTAAAAAAATAACGTTAAAAAGCAAAAACAATGCATTTATTATTATTATTATTATTACATATTTATTTATTGTCAATATACAATTACATCAGATTATTTAAAACAATTAAACATTTTCATTTTGACGCTACCCCAAAAGCGTAGCTTGTGGTGGGTGCAGCAAGTTGAGAAAAAATAAATATTAATATCTAGATAAAAATAATAAAAATAAAAATAAAACAAAAATAATAGTAATACAATTAAACAATGTTTAAATTTAGAACAAAGAGAGAAAGAAAGAATAAAATTTTATAATGTAACAAGATTTAAACTAAGATTATTTACATATTTATTAAAGATGTATTTATTTTTATATAATTTTAAATTTATATTAAGCACACTACATAATCTAATACCGACACTAATAACCATTTTTCTACCAAACTCTTTATTTATGGGTTACTGGAATATTTAAGTCAACCTCTTTTTTTAAACGAGTACAATATGAGTGATTTGGTGAATACTCTTCCAAATCAACATTGAAAATATATTTAAGTATATTTAACGGATATAAGCCATTTAAATTTCTGACATTTAGCGTAGTGTAAAGATCAATAACATGAAAGTCATATGATTTTTTAAGTATTAACCTTAATAGGGAATTTAATGTTATAGTTAGAGGATATAAGGCAATTTTGGATGCATTTCCCCAAACGATGATACCGTAACTTAGAACAGATTGAATTAGTGCCAAATAAACTGTACGCAGAATCTTTAAATTTAGTATATCTCTTAGTAATTTAAATTTATAATATAAGTTTCGTACAATACAAGTTACAAAAGTTATATGTGATGTCCACCTTAAATTTCTATCAAATATCACCCCAAGGTATTTAATTGAATCTACATGTTCAAGTTTATCACGGTTACAAGTTGATGATTTATTACAAGTTGAACTGTTTATTATTAATTAATTATAAATTATACCTTTTTTATAATTAATTTCAAAAAACACGTGTTTCGATTTATTTATATTTAGTTTTAATAAATTATTTTTGAACCAATTAAATGTTTTTTCTGATATATGTGTAGCTGATTCATATACTATACTACTTATGGAACCACTAACTAAAATAAAATTAACGTATCATCAGCAAAACTAATTATCTTTGCATTTATAACCAAAACGTATCTAAAAATGCAAAATTAAATTTTCATATTCTGAATCAGGGAGGCAAGAAACGAATTTTTAGCTTGGAGAGCATTGCATACAAAAAAAATGCATTTGTCATCAACATCCTATCTGTAATTATTATTATTAAGCGATGTTGCATCCTGCGATAATATTATTCTGCAAATTTATTTCGTATACTCTCCGGTTATTCAAAGATATCAATTTAGTTCGCGTTGAACACAAAATCACTCTGCCAATGAATCATATATTATACATAAATTATATTTATATTATAATATACACATACATAAACGTTATGCCGCGTTTATTATTGCTCAACATCGGTACATAGGACGTCGTCTTAAATTATTTATACGCGCTTCGTCTGCAGCAGTACACCCGCGTTCCTCGCGTAGTTATTATTTCAATGCATTTTTAAACACTTCAACTACTACTACGTCGGTCACGGGGCGTTGTCTTCAACTGTACACAAGAATAATAACGTTAAGCTCTGTGTCCCCTGATATAATATTATAAATTGCATGCCATGGAAATAGTAATTTCCTCTCTTTCTCTCTCTCTGTCTTTCCCATTATACAAGTTTGTTTTAGTAAAAATATTATTATCGTCGTTTACTATAAGGTCTTTGGATTGCTACAATGAATATTGTATGTAACTGTTCTGCGAAAACCAGGGTAAACATCAAATCAATTACAAGTTGTTTAAGTGAGTCCGTACTGACTGAATGGCTTCTAGTAAATTACATTTGTTTATTTATTTATTTTTTTTCATTTTATTATTTATTATTTATGTAACAAATAAAAGGGTGAATACGATGAGATACAAGTACCCATTAACACATTATAATATTATAATCTCACTGACATATATGTCTGATTGATCTGAAAAAATCTCGAAAATCGTAAGTCGACTTTTTTTCACTATCTTCCGTTAAAAGTTTGAATTTTGACGAAATTCGTTAATTTTACCTAAACTTACACACTTTAACGTCAGGCGCGTCACCAAGGGAGGGGCCTTAGGGGACCTGGCCCCCTTAAAAACGTCAGTGGCCCCGAATTGATTTTATTTTTAAATATTTTAAATATGGTGTATATTGTCTCAAATCCTGAATGTATATTATGATACTCCATATAATTAACGATCGTATAGCAAAAATTAAGTTCTAAGATTTTATTTTATTTATATAGTCATTCGAAAATTAGAGATAAGACAATAACACGTCTAATAATAGATTGAAAACTAGAAATTTCAAATACCCTCTACTAGTTTCTTTATGCTAATTAGTCGACAAAGTAAGATTTGAAAACGAAGTCGGCAAATTAAGAGTACAAATTAGGGGTACAAAAATTAGAATAGGGCCAAAAAAAAATGTTGGCCCCCTTATGGAAAATTGTCTAGTTACGTGCCTGTTTAACGTACATAAAAAAAAAAAAAAATTGGTCCGACCGATTTTTTTGAAACTTGGTACTTGGGTCGAGAATTTCATTGCGAATATTTAGGTGTGATAAAATTTTGAGCGAACAAAAAGTTTAATATTTTACAAGGGTTGGATTGAAAAAAAAATGGGAGAAAGTACAGACAAATTTTTATAATACTTCTAATTAACACCCAAAAGGTTTTTTTTCTAACCTAACCTAACCTGACTTGGTACTTGAGTCGAGAATTTCATTGCGAATATTTAGGTGCAAAAAAATTTTTTACGGACAAAGAATTAATCATTTTACAAGGGTTTATATTAATTATAATTAACACCCAAAAGGTTGATAGGTAATATTTTGTCGCCATAATATATATATATATATATATATTTCAATGCTGAATACGATTGTGTGAATTAAAATCCACGTGCATCAATAGTTATCTAATTACTTTATTGTATCTTGAAAATTCAATATTTTCGGTTATTATATTAAATACCCAACCTAACCTAACCATAACTTATTATAAATTAATTTTTATGAAATATCCCTTTCATTTCTAAATTATAAATTCATAATAATAATTGATATATACTATCAGATTTTTTTACATTTGTCGTAATTACGTAGTTTTACACAAAAACCAGTTTCATATTTATCAACATTATAAATATGATAAATGGTTATTAAAACTATTTATATTTAATAAGCTTGAGAAGACTGAATGCTAAAAAAAAACAATCAAAAGCACGGTTATTGTCTCAAAAGTTTAGAGGGCAAAGAAAACAAGCGTTCTATATTATGAGGCTGATGAAATACTAATTTTAGGCTAAAATTTTTAACAATTTACAAACATTTTTTTTTTAGGAGTTAGAAATGGGGATTTATGGGGTTGAGCACCCAGTGATACGGTGATGTGCAAAGAAAATTTACAAATCGCCCCTCCCCCTTGGCGGAGCTCCAGATACGCCACTGGTAAGTATGATATTATTTTAAACAAATAAATAAATAATAATAAGCATCATATGCCTTCCGAGGGGAAAAACCACACACACACGGGCTACGACGGACTTCGTGCGCCCACTACCTTCGTATAGGTACCTCCCCTATATTTACGTATAATAATAATGACAATAATTCTATCATCATCCGCGCGGGAATGCGAACCATAAACCGCGGGGGCGGCGCTGATGCCGTGGGAGGCGAGCGCGCACAGTGCATGTAATTTCATTTTCCACCCGACAACAATATTATATTAATCGTATTTGCGCGGGACTCGGTCGAAACGTCATTATTAACCGAATACCATTATAACATTATTATTATATTATTATCGTCGTCGTCGCGTTGTTATTAAAATATATCGCCGCCGACCATAATAATTATTGCGGTGCCCGCGAGCGAGCGCAGCGACGGCGGCGGCGGTGCGTAATGCGATTGTGCGTTTATCTCGAAGCGTATTTTCTGCGCCCGCGCCATCACAACCCCCCCCCCTACCACCGGGCAACCGTGGAGGGGTGTGAATTCCGTCCACCTCCCACCATCCGGTCAAAATTGATTCGCACAGAATTAAATGTATCACAACACCACTCTACTAATATATTTATTTACCCGTGTGTGTATAATATACGTCATAATGATATATTCACGAGTTGTGACGGCGGTGGGCAGCTCTTCGGAACAAACTTTGATTTAGCATAGCAGCTGAGAAGACAACAATAATATTATAAAACATTATTGTTCGGTCAATGGGGTAATTTTATTCGCACGTAACGCGCTATAATTAATACAATTGCATTGTAAGTCGAGTTAGGTTAAGTGTGTAATTTTATGTAAAACTAATTAATTCTGTCGAAATACTAATTTTAGACGGTTATAACAGAAAAAAATTCTACTTACGATTTTTGAGATTTTTTTTAGTACCATTACTTATACATATAATATGAGTATGTTTGTATTAAATTTTCAGCTCTTAATATCCATACATTAAAATCGTATGAAATAAAAACTTACAAAAAATGAGAAATTTTCAATTTTTTCAAATTTTTTTACTCACCTCAAAATTAGTCAAATGTATTTGAAATTTTTTTGAGATACGTGCGTGATTATTTTAAGTAGTTGGGTGAAAGTTTCAA
This sequence comes from Stegophylla sp. TES_Ste_2020, assembly GCA_025469315.1. Lineage (NCBI taxonomy): Eukaryota > Metazoa > Arthropoda > Insecta > Hemiptera > Aphididae > Stegophylla > Stegophylla sp. TES_Ste_2020. Next base: position 27,491 of record JAIPRM010002861.1, read on the forward strand.
CTTTCGATCTCTATTATTTTGGAAGTAATTACTAAATAACTAAAATTGATTTCATGATAATATAATTATATTTGGGTATTTTCAGTAAATTTGTCAGTACTTTTTTCGATTTTTTTCAATTAAAACGTTATAAAACTTTCAATTATTCGTCCAAAAAAAATTTTGTTATACCAAAATATTCGTCTATCTATGAGAAATTTCCAATATTTTTAATGTTCTATACGTACATCAAAATTGGTCAAATGTTTTAAAAAATTTTACGAGGTATACGCGTGACTAATTTTAGTAGTTGGTGAAAGTTTCCATTATTTTTGAAGTTATGTTAAAAACAAATAAAATAAAATTTACAAAAATTCGGGTTACGACGTTTTTTACCGGTTTTTTGTCAATTTTGGAATAGTCTAGACATGCACTTGGAAAAAGTATTGAGAATTTTGAAAAATCACTTCCTAAAAGTATCGACTAGACAACATTTCCGGATCTATAGAGTTACTGATCAAACTTTTTGAACCAATATTATTGCCCGAGAACTCGTGATGACATACATACGGGCAAAAAAAACACGGATTTATAAAATCCGTGCATATTCTTCGCTTTGTTCAGAACCTAAAATGTGAATTGAGCGGAGTGTGTTAATCGAATTCAATATTAACAATGAACAGAACAATTTACGTGTCTGTTTCGTGAAACGGAAAAATAATAATCGACTGGCCGAAATGATCTCGTGGCAACGCGTTTCACTGGTAAATTAAAAAAAAATATATAAATGATTGCAATTTCGTTTTGACCGTTGGCCTGTCCGTAAATGTAATCCTAAATCTAAAAGTCGTCTTTTTGGCATTTTAGATTCTGAACAAAGTGAAGAAGCTAGTGTTTTTACAATGATGTTTATTTTTTTTTTTCTGTTAACACTTTTTCGTATAGAAATACTTGTCCAAAAGTTTCGATCAATAACTTTTTGAAACC
>JAIPRM010002862.1:0-28440 GCA_025469315.1 Stegophylla sp. TES_Ste_2020
TTGAAACCGGATTTGCCTCTAGATTGTACTTTAAAGAGGTCATTTTTTGAATTTCTCAATTCTTCAATTTTTTTTTTTTGGAAAAAACTACCCAAAATTTGAAAAAAACGACTTGGAAACCATCATTTTTTGATCCGAATTTTATGAAAATTTAAACATAGATGGGAAATCATATAAGAAAGATTTTGGCGTAAGAAAATTTTGAAAATGTGAAAAAAAAATTTTGGACATTTTTCTAACATTTTTTTTCTCGTTTATTTTTTCTATTATGTATTAACTTCCTTCGTTCAGAATTGTTTTATTGAAGAAATGATTTATCGTTTCTTTAAAATGAAATACACCTGTCAAGAGAATTCCACCCGTCGTGCGAAGAACACCCATCGTGCGAAGTATGTCCGGCTTTTTTATTTATTTAGATCGAAGTGTTGTTTTGGTTGCCCAAGTACTTCCGTCCCGTCTAAATATTGTCAAGAACCGATTAAACTCCGTATCAAAAATTTGCTCGTACAGATTATTTTTTATTCATATAGAGGTCGCTTTTATACTATTATTATTTTTTATTACCATGGTTACCAAATTCAACAAATGATATAAATGTGAAAACACATTTGATTATGCTGTTTCAACCTTTTGAAATAATGTAAATTTTGGAAAATCCTTTCTTAGTACAATAGTACACCCTTATATGGTGGTACAAACATACGAAAAAAATCCTACTAAACTTAATATTTTTTTCTTTTAATAACCCCTTTCTGAAAAATTCGACCAAGATATAATTTTTTAACTCCATTTAAACCCCTCCCCCCAAAATTTTTTGAAAAAATTCTTGTCTTAAAAGTTTACTAAATTTTTACTTTTTAGTAAAATATAAGTTTTCATTTGTGTAATTTTTGTTAGAGATTCTTTATATCTTCATTGTCGTGTTAGATATTGTCATATTGGTATAATATGTATGAGGTTAGTGATAAAATATATATTCAACCCCGGCGATAGCCTAAATTAGATCATCACTGCATACCCTTGAACTATAGGTACTTTATATCTATGATATATTATTTATCTATACTCCTTGTACTTAAGTAATATTATAAAATTATCACCATATTTATGGAAATTATATTATTTTTTTTTGGTAACCTGGTAACCACATAATGCATTTCAATGTACCTAGTACCTATATAGCACCATGCATAGTGTATGTAGAGCACCGCGTATCGTTTGAATGAATCATTTCCACCTCGTTAGTAAATGCATATTATCCAACGATGGTAAATATAAACACGCTACCACTTATATTTAAGGTTCAACGTGGGTATGTGGTGTAAAATATAAATGCGGCGGGAAAATATTGTACGTGAACCTCGGGAAATATAAAACTGAAGACTAATAATTTATTTTATCGATCTCGTTGTTTTTCCCTCCAAGAATTTTTGATACGTTTTGACGTTCAAGTGTATTTTGATGCTTTATAAGATGCTATCTGTACATACATATACATTTACATATTATGACCGCGGTTACCGATTAAAAACACGAGCATTACGTCATACACACACATATACAGTACACTCATACACGGTTATTGTAGCCAATTTGTTTTTTGTTATTTTTTTATTTACCAACTTTATTCGAGTTCGCTTCCGAACGAGAATAATACCGCGTGGTCGCTGGCAATGAAAATGTGTTATATATAATTTTTTTTCCTCACTCAGTCTCTCTCTCTCTTTCCTTCACACTACACTCGCATTACACAAGACTGAAAACGTATAATTTCGACCTAGGGTCTAATTACTCCCACATGTGTAGCGGGACGACGGGTGGTTTAGTGTAAGAATTGAATACCATAAAAAGCTACCGGACTGTGGTTTTTTTTTGGTCGGATCGCAATTACCGAGATATGTTTGGCCGGATTCTACGATGTTCGTTGAGGTGGATTGCTGCTGTAGCAGTGGTGCTGCGCAGCCATGTTACGAGTATATACCCGTATACTACGTATAGGTTTTGTAAAAAGCGGAACGCTATATACGTTCGTAGTTTTATATACATGTGTATATATATATATATTATATTCTTTGACAAGTCCCCGGAGCCTGAAAACACTTAACACCGGTTGTGGGAGTAGACCGTACGTGAACTCTGTGAGTTTTTCTTTCCGACACATTAAAATAAATTACAGGCTACGGCTATGTACAAGTATATCTGCTGCTGCTCCCGTCTTCGACAACAAACCATTGACAATAAAAATGTACATGCTTACAATGTAATGACGTGTGTGCGTGCGTGCGTGATTGTTTGTGTATGTGTGTTACATAAAATATATTTATTTTTCAACGTGATGTTAGGTTACACCGTAAACGTGATGAAATCGAAAATTCTTTTTTCGATTTGTTATATTTGTCGGTATTATTTTCATCTAAACATTAATAATTTCTAATAAGGACTCTGGAGTGCTATGCAAATAAATGAATAAGAAAAATTATATATATATATATATATATATTATAATACATAAAATTTATGTCATATACTTGTATAATCGTTCTATTGCATAATTAATAATATCTTTAAAACACAACACTATAAGTTTCATTTTATTGAATAATTTATTTTTTGACACGCAACAATGAGGATATAAGAATATAACCGGCCACTGTTTGATTGTTTTATTTTTCACACCCAAATAAGTTTTTAATTTCCGACAAAATAACCGACTTTATTATAATCGAAGTTTTAACCACTATCAAAGTATTATAATAATTTAAATAAATAAAACATGGATATATTTAAGTTTTTTTTTATTTGTTTTTTTTTTATTATTTGCATTAGAACACTAAACACATAGAAGTTTTGATTTCTTTATTTGTGATGGTTTTAATATACACTTTCTCAAATTATTTTACAATATTAATTATAAAGTGTACTGATTTTTGAAATCTGATGGCTACCCAATTAAATTTTAGATTAAACTTAAAAGTGTAAATTAATACAATCAATCATCATTTATAATTTATTTGTACATTTTTGTGTTTAATTTTTTGCTATAGTGTAAAATATTTACATTTTATATTTAAAATGGTTATTTTAATACGCGTAAACACAAACTGATTTTCTTTATGTTTACTATGGTGTATGTATGATATGTAAAATTATTCATTTGCAACATTATTAATATTTTAAAATATTTAAAAAAAATTGTTAGTTATGTAATTTGATTTTAAATAATCGATTTAAATTCAGTTTATTAAAATAAGTAATGACTTATAATTTGTACCTATGTAATAAAGGTATACCTTTACGTGTCTCCTTGATATGTGCTACTGGTTCGACATGTAAAAGTGTATTTAAAAAATACCCAAGAAAGTATATTGTGATTAAATGAATGATATTTTCTTGTATTAGAATGCAGAAGAAGTACTCAACAATCAGCAGCGATATAAGTAGGTATATAATATAATATTATAAATAAATGTACCAGGTAAAACAGCCAATCTGAATGTAATACCCAATATATAATATGTTTATACAATTGATAACTATAACTATTGATACATTAGTTTTCATAATAATAGCAAAATTATTTATTATTTAACTAGCATTAAACTCAACATTATTAAATAATTGAAATAATAATAATAATAAAATAACGTAATATTATAAACAATAAAAGATTAATAAATTAGGTAATAATGAAAAGATCCAACACTAAAAATATCTTACTTCATTAGACCGTAGCTGTAGATTAATGAAAGGTCATAAACAATTGTTGTGTCTGCAATTTGAAAAGAGAATAGTTTTTTTCTCTGTTTTGTTTTTGAAACAATTCTGTAATCGGATTCGTTACAACGTAATTGATGTCGATACGGAATAAATCAAATTTTAAATTTATTTAAACGTGTTGAAACATATACCAACTTTTCTTAATATATTTTGTCAATACATACACGGTGTCCTTAAAAAATCGTTGCATCTATTATTTCGTTTTCTTAAAAGATTGGGTAATTTCAGTCACAAGGTAACTTGCATGTTATATAAATATAAATATAATATATGCTTCGATTGTGGTATACATTATACTGAAGGAGAGGGAGTATTGGGGCTTATTTTCCGCCAAATATTATAAAGTTGATGTTAAATTTGATATCACTTTGTGTTAACATATAGAATGGCCCGGAACCATACTTATAATTTTTACTACCAGTCAAACCTTCTTTTGCTTGTAAAGTTTCTATCAGGTGATTAAACAGAAAAAAGAAAGAAAAGCTGAACATACTTTACACTAACCACTATTGGTATTCCTTGTTCTGTGAATGGGATATTTTTGGTAGGCGTGTTAAATATATATATAAAAAAAAAAACGATAAATCATTTATTTAATCAAGCGATTCTGTGAGACTGCGTGAGATTTCGATTACCTATAAAAGACAATCATTTTAGATTTATAGAATATTTTTAGATTTAGAAGTGGAGCTTAGAAGCTTGTGTCTTTACAAAGATGGTTTATTATTTTTATGTGTACACTTTTCCGTACTATAGAAATACTTGTCCAAAACTTTCAATCAGCAACTTTTTGAATTAGAATTTTGCTCTTGATAGTACTTTTGAGAAGTTATTTTTTCAAATTCTCAATAGTTTTTCAAAATTTAGAAAATACTACTCACAATTTGACAAAAAGAGCCTTTAAAATTATCTTTTTTCAATCTAAACTTTAAGAAAATTTATATTTGATAGGCTAGGTATATATATATATATATATATATAAATGAAAAATATTTTGGTGAAAGAAAATTTTTATGTGTTAAAAACTTTTTTCGGTTGTTAGTGGAATATAAAACTGTCAGACTATAAAGCACATTTTTTTTTTCTGTTATAATAATTGACTTTTATAAATTTTTAAGTACAGTTCTTGTATAAACTAAAGCTCTATTCAAAATTGTTTTATTTAAGAAATTTTTTATAGTTTCTATAAAATTTAACAAAGACGACAAGTTCTAGGAGAGGATCGAAGAATACCCATAGTGCAAAGTATGTCAAGTTTTTTTATGTGTTTAAGTTTACGTATAGAAAAAATGTTCAAAAGTTCGACCAGCACCTTTTTGAATCAGAATTTTGTTCTAGCTGGTATTTTTGAGAGACCATTAATCGAAATTCTCAATAATTTTTTTAAAATTTAGAAAATAATAGCTGTAATTTGACAAAAACGTCTTTAAAATTTGAATTAATATTTAAATTAAAAAAAAAATATATATTTTTTTTAATCCAAACTTTATGAAAATTTATTTATAGATAAACAATAATATTATGTTGACAATGGGTGACAATTTCGAGTTTCTAGTTCTATTTGTATTGGGTTGACAACAAAATTACTAAAATCAATATTTTTATAAAAAAATCTAGTCTACGGCATATTTTACTGTTATTAAGAAATTTTAGTTCTCCCCTACGTTTGGCTATATAATATTATGAACTACACCTATTTACGCTATTAACTTTACAACAATCAACTTGTGTTATGTTTGTAGTATGTTTAATATTTTCAATTGACCGTGTTATGTCCGTTTAAATAAAAACGGTTTACATATTTTTGTATTATTATACTTTCCTAATCAAAACTCGAATCGAGGCGAAGAAATTTCAAAACGTATCAAAATACACAAATAACTTATAGTTCAAATTACAATGTTTTCGACATAGTCGAGAATCGTCACCTATAGTCTAGTTGTCAGACCATTACCTGTATGATACGATGATAATAATATGGTGGGGACGTATCTATTATATCTAACTCATGAAATAGTATGCTCAGCCGAAGTTATCCGTTCTCAAGTGCGCGCGTATTCGAATTTCTTTGCGGTGGACATTGCTCCTGCATAATACACAGTGCAAATACCTATGCAATATTCGTATAGCGTGCATATAATATGTATATGAAGACTGGAAAAAGCCATATCCATATGGGGTAGACTGTTCGAAACCGAGATGGAGGTTTACGTGAAAACTATACGCAATTCGCGGTTGTCCGACGACGGCGGTCACGACCATTCACTTGCACGTATATTTTTTACACGATGTAACACGTGGAGTGAGATAGGAGTGTGGAAGATCGGTGATAAACGATTGCTAACGATTCAGTTAATTATTAATTATTATGCAAATATTTTGAGTATAAATATTGGCGTTTCATTATGAAAATAAAAAATAAAAACAATTAAAACATAATACAATATTTAAAAGTAGTAGAATATTGTTATTGACCTAATAAAATATAAATAATACAGTAAATTACACACAATAATAATTGAAACTCGACAAATTGACTATATTTTCAAAAATAATTCAATAACGTTCAATACAAAATAAACAGTTATAAAATATAGAGATTTGAAGTGTTCAATCTAATCAAAATGATTTATCTTTGCTTAGATTTTTATAAAATTGGTAACGTTGCACTGGAACTGGAAATAATTCTTAATCGTGTAGTTTTTGAGGTAAAATTATAAATATTTTGTTGGGTCTATAACGTCTACAATCGTTTTCTATCCCCATTATGATACTAAAACAGTAAAATGATATCGTTGTTGACAATGTCAGTGTTCGAATTGGAAAAAATCAAATAGTAGAGCTCAATGAGAAAAAAATTGTAAATAAATAAATAATAAAAAAAATTGTAGTACATAAACCCATGTGGGGGCTCCACCCCTCTCCCCCACTCACACACACACATACTCACACAGATACACATATACACACACACACACGCACACACACACACACACACACACACACATACACTCACTCTTGAACGGTCACGATGTGCTATCGATTACAAAACGTATAACGGTGTGTTGCTGATATTCATCGCGGGCACTGGCAAGTGGCAACCGTATGACACGTGGTGTTCGTGGTGAAAAAAGACACTAATTAAACACTCCGGTGGTAGAGTGTTGTGTACGACTTTTTTTGGTCCTCGAGTGTGCGTGGGCAAGTGTCATCTGATTGATACCAGAGTTTTTCACAATGCTTTGCAAGAGGGTCGTCGTGACCATTGGCGCGATAGTTGATGATGGGTTGTTGTAGATACCGCCGGAATTATACGCGTGGTTATAATAGTGCTGTGCGTTCTATAGAAGGACAATTATTATTGTCGTGCACGACTTTTGCGAAGTCAGACGAGATATACGGAAAACGACTACGGAGGAAAAGAAGATAGAGAGAGAGTTTATCAACGCACGACGAGCATGTAACGTCTTAAATGCGACAAAAACGTCAAGATGCGCTGCGGTGATACAACGTAAAACCTTTCTTTTTTTTTCGTACATCTAGGCCAGCACCAATTGAAAAATTTTAGTAGAATATCAGATATATCATATTATAGATAGATATATATATTGTTAATTAATGCGACAATTCTCGTAAAGCTATTTATACGAATATCAATAAATTTCAAAGTGTTATATACGTGAAGTATATTCTATCTATTTGAATAGCAATATTTAAACACTTATTTTAGAGGAGCACTTATTGTTTATTTTTATTTTTATTAAAAATGACCTCTTTAAAGCATTATTTGAAACCGAATTCTAATTCAAAATAGTTGCTGATTGAAAATTTCGACAAGCATTTTTATATGAAAAAATATTTATAGAAAAAAAAAAATCATTGTAATATCACTACAGCTTCTTCGCTCCAATCAGAATCTAAAATTAAAATTTTAAATTAATCATTATTAATAATTAACAATTAATAATTAGTATAAAAATGGAGTTTTCTGGCTTTGTTTGTAGTGAAAATATCAATTAACTCATTGAAATCTAATGATTACGATATTTCTGGTTAGACAGATAAAATAGATAAATTGGTAAGTTTACATTGTGATACAATATTTTTAAGATAATTTTTTATTATTTTTAATTTGAAAAAGTTCCTTTCTGTACTTGCGAAACAAACACTAGAATAGTGAGTATAATTCTAATTGCAATTGATACATTTGGAAAAGAGTTATGACACTTTTTTTTTATTGAAAGAGCTTCAAGGGTTATTAAAGTTATAATTGAAGTCACTGTTAACAATTTAAACAAGTTTATTTTTCATAGTTTTTAAGCTATATTGTATTGAAACATTTTTGAATTTTTAGTCCTTCTAGTGCAGGGTCCCTAAAATTTCGGGGTCTAGGGCCTTTTTTTTTCTGCCCTTCCGCTGGTACTGTATATACTCATATATATATATATATATATGTGTGTGCCAGTCACACTTGGCGTGTGGTCGCCGCGGTATTGGTCTACCACCTGCTGCTTTTCGTACATACAAACAGCAACAAATCGGTAATGACAAATCGAAAGGAAATATGATTGAACATTCCTCGTGAGAAAAGAAAACACCGAAAAAATATAAAATAATAATAAAATACAATTTTTTTAAATTTTAGTTGAAGTATATAATTACGTGAGTCGGATTTCAATGAAACAATGTTATTTTTATGTACCTATATTTAAATATATATTACACATAACCGCGTTTTTGTTTGGCCTATTTTTAAAGTTGATTGTATTAATATGTGTAAAAGGTGATTAAAATTCAAAATATATCGGAATGTGTTATAATATATTAAATACAGTATAAACGTATCCTAGGGTGGCCTTGGAAGGGGCTAATTGAATTTTCGGGTCATGAACTCTATTAGTTCAATTTTGTAAGTCAATAAAAAAAGAAAGAAATTGGTTGCAAATTTTAATTTAGTTCTCCTGAGATAAGTAACTTGATGTAAAATAAAAAAAAAACAAAAATCAAAATTTGGTTAAAACGTTAATTCTCATAAAATATAAGTAGGAGATAATTTACTGAAAATATTATAACAATTATTCATGTAAATAAATGAAAAGAGACGTATTTATAAAAAACATTATTACGTTTATTCACATAAGATTAATGCAAAGAAAAGCTAATGGCATGAAAACTTTGTCTTGAGAAAATTGAAGTTAGTTTAATTGAATATTAATAAAAATAAAATAGGTATATGTAATATAAATATAAAATGTATAGACAAGAAAGTTGGGATTACTTCACTCCACGGGTATCCTCGCTTTTCGGGTCAGATACTTTTGGTGAGTGTATAGATTTTTAAAGTAATGATAAATCATTTCTTCAATAAGATGATTCTGAATAAAGAAAGTTAATAATATTATAAAGAACAACAATATCATCATTTTCAACACACCTACCAAGAATATTTGACCCGAAGAGTAAAGAATATCCGAAGTACGAGTATGTACTACTTTCATGTCTATACTTTACTTTACCTTTTTTTTATCTAATAAATTAAGAAATGAAAAAAAAAAAAAATGTAAAGAGGAAAAAAGTGTTGGAAAAATGTCTAAATATTTTTTTGTTGATATTTTCAAAATTTTCTTTCGCCAAAATGTTTTTCATATTATTATCTATCTATGTTTAAAATTTCATAATGTTTGGATCAAAAAATAATGATTTCTGAGTCTTTTTTGTTAAAATTTGGGTAGTTTTTTCCGAGAGAAATTCAAAAAATGACCTCTCTATAGTACCAACTAGAAGCAAATCCGGTTTCAAAAAGTTGCTGATCGAGACTTTTGAACAATTACATTTCTCTGTGATATATTGAACATTAAGTAATAACAATATTAGTTAATAATGTTCAATTTAATTATTCAAATTTTCACGGCACACCTACAACATTATCAAAGCACACTAGTGTACCGTGGCATCCTATGGGAAACACTGGTTCAGACCGATAATCGCGTATTTGGCTATATCGTGTTCCTATAGCTACGGTCTTAGATTAGAGTTGAATAATTTCGAAATTACTCCAGGGGTTGAATAAGGCGTAGTCAGTATGATCATACGTATGATACAATAATCGTCCTGAACAAATTATAATTATTCGAAGAGACAAAAAAAGAAAATGTTTTCGACATAAAACACGTTATACCGTGTTCATCCGGTGATGGAATGGATAATAATATAAAACGAGTGTTGTACCAATACTAAATTTTTTTTTACCTGTCATGATAGCGAAGTTCTTTAGTTGCAAATTGCAATTCCTCACTGCAGTTGCACTTTAACAGCGGTAACATGTACATAATATGATAATGTAGTGTGTAGGTTAATGCAAATGCATGTGTATACGACTACGATGACAACGACGGCGTTGCAGTGAATGTAAAAGGTAGGCAGTCAAAGAATAATGAATGTATCTCGAGTCGGATCTAGACACTCGGGAGGCGCCCAGAGCAATTAATAGGTGAAATATCGCTGTCAATTTTTATTATTCTTTTATTTAAAAATTATAACGTCTGCATGAATTCGTACCGGTACGCGTGAGCGTACTGCAATTATATAAAAAACGGTTGCGGGTGAATTTATACGTTTATCACATTATTATTATTGTACTGTGCTGTGTCATAGGTATACGCATTCATAATTCTGGAAAAATGTTATATTATTATATATAGCGGATCTGATGGATAAAGTTTGATGCTAATAATAATCGGGTACACGGTTAAGTTATATTGGCAAGTACAAGTATGCGACGTGCATTTTACGTGTATGCACTATGCACTCTGCAGTGCTGTGGGCAACGGGAGATCTATATTAATTAATTATATTTTATATTTTTATCATATTATTATTATTATTATTATTATTATAAGTATACACGTATCATATGCGTTACTATAGGTCGCTGCGGATATGCGCTACATTCGATAATAGTAATAATAATAATAATAATAATAATAATAATAATATTGTTTTTACCCGCAGATATCTATATTATACTAGATAAGGTACTCACGTTATCACATGAAGCATAAACTGCTTTGCCACGTTTTTTCTTGGTTGGCAAAACATTTTGAATTAGCTTTGTTTTACATGTGGTTTTAGCTACATTATTTTTAAAGATTTGAATTATTGTTTAAATGATACCGTTTTAGAAAACCATAGGTTAAATTTGACTACATTAATTAGTAAGCAATATTTAAAAATTCGTTTGCTTTACGTAGTTAAGTTAAAAACAAGTAGGAAAGTCAGTAAACGGCGTCTTTTGACCAAATTAATTATTTTTAACCAATATTAGGTAGTTTAAGTTTTATAGATTAAAAATGGAATTAATAAAATAACAGTATTATGTATTTGCATGTAATTTTTTTAATTAACCTGATTTAATAAAAACCCTTATCCTTTTCAATATCTTGGTCGTATCCCCCTCTGCAATAACTTTAGTGTCCGGATTTGGTCTTAAAACATTATGGTAACCCTATGTATACTAAACATGAATATCGATATAAACTACTTCAAAAATATGTACATGCAACATAAATATTTTATTTACTAATAATATGGTTTTAAATTTAATGACCTAACTTTTTTAGATTCTGAGCGTAGTGAAAAAAAATAAATATTATAAAATATATTTTGTGAATTTTTTTTTTTAACACTATTTCTCATAATTTTTTTTCTTATCTCAGTTAATAGTGGAATAAGAAACGGGGTAGAGTAAAGAATAATTTTTTTATGGTAATAATAAACTTAATAACTTTTAAGCGAAATTGTCTTGAATAAACTGAAGCATCACTCAGAACTGTTTTATTGAAGAAATGATTTTTCCTTTTTTATTAAAATTCAATATTCTAACCAAGAACTTCCTGCTCAAGGAGCAAAGAATACCCATGGTGTGAAGTATATCCGTGTTAGGCTTTTTTCTTTTGTGTTAGTAATTCTTGGTAAATTATCATTTTTTATTTTTGTTTAAATAATAGGTAAGTACTTGGTAAAATATTGAAATATTCATACTTTATCTCATGCAATCAAATACTTCGTAAAATTAATACACAACACATTTGAGAACGTTTTCTAAAGACCTCAAATAAATAATAAGTCGTCGGAATAAGATCCATAGTATTATTATAATATAGAGATACACGTTAAGTGGGCGGAATAATGGTCAGCACCAGACTTCCAAGGATCGTTCGCGTAGCGTGTAATAGGTGTATACACATATACTAAATTATATATACATATAAAACGAATATACGTATATTTTTTAAAACAAATATCGTGTTTTCAACCGAACAGAATAGAACACAATTGATGCGTTCGACGACGACGGTACAGTGGTATTTACTAATTGGTGTCTGCAGAGATTGTATTATCATTATCTTAGTACTTTTCTTTTCAAGTGAAATAAATTATTATACGGACCGTCAGTGAAATGTGAGGGCGCGCGATCCACTGGGGAGACTGGTTCGGAACTCGAATGTTCGTGCAGTAGAAGTACTGTCATTATGTTGTTATTATTGTCGGTATTATTCTTATTTGGTATTATTATTGAGAAAAAACTAACCGGCACAGAGAACCATGCCACCACGCCGCCGTTCCAGACACGCGATTGGTCCCGATAACTCGAGCCGTCGAGTTTTTCGTTGTACCCGTTCCCTTCTCCCACGCATCGAATCTAAAAAATATATGTATAATAACGCGTTGTTTGACAGACGAAACCTGTCACCAACAGAGTCCAGCGGCGAATCTCATTTATTTTACGTTTTTTTTTCCTCCTCTGATCTTCCTCTCTCTTTCTTTCATTTCGGGTATCGTATGTCCACATTCCGTGTGACGGCGACTTGTGAATAAATAAAAACAACGGCGGCAATATATACATTTTATACATACGTTGTACGTGTGTGTGTGTGTGTCTTGTTTTTTTATTCTTTTACGCATAGTGTACCCATAAGACCTTCTCCCGCATTACATCAAAAACCGTCTTTGTATATTATCTATGATCTATCTGCGTATACATAAGCAGACGCGTACATAAAAAAATGTTTTGAAGATGGCTTGAGATTGTTACTCATAAAGAAATATTAACATAATATTTCAGTAGCACAGCTATTTTATTCTAGTTTAAAAGACAATTGTTCGAAACAATAATTTTCATTATTATCTTTTAGTTAAATTACATTTTAGATTCTGAGCGAAGTGAAGAATGTTTTTACAATGGCGCTTATTTTTTCTGCGAACGCTTTTTCGTATGCATCTACTTGTCCAAAAATTTTGATCAGCAACTTTTTAAAACCGGATTTGCCTCTTGTTTGTACTTTAAAGAAGTAATTTATTTGAATTTCTCAATTCTTCAATATTTTTGGGGGGAAGAAACTACCCAAAATTTGACAAAAAAGACTCGGAAACCATTATTTTTTCATCCAAACTTAATGAAAATTTAAACATAGATAGACAATAATAATATGAGAAATGTTTTAACGCAAGCAAATTTTGAGAATGTGAAAAAAATTTCGGATATTTTTTTAATTTTTTTTTCTGTTAACACTTTTTTATATAGAAATATTTGTCCAAAAGTCTCGGTAAGTAACTCTTTGAAAGGGATTATTTTCGATTTACTCAATTGTTTTCTAGAAATTTGAAGAAAACTACCTATAACTTGATAAAAAAAACTCATGAACTATATTTTTTGAATTGAAGCTTTATGAATATTGAAACATAGATAGATGAGAAATATTTAATATTAAAGAAATATTTAATAATATGAGAAATATTTTTCTAAAGAAAATTTTGAAAATGGGAAAAAAAATTTTTTTTTAACACTTTTTTTCTTATATTTTTGTTTGCTTTTATTTATTTATTAGATAGAAAAAGTAAAGTAAAGTAATGTAATGCAAATTAAAGTAAAGTAAAATAAAGTTCAGTATAGACAAGAAAGCGGAATATACTTAGTACCACAAGTATTCTTTACTGCTCGGGTCAAGTACTCTTGATGGGTGTATTGAAAATAACGACTATTATTATTCTTTATATTATCAACTTCCTTTTTTTTTCGTAAATTCGTTAATTTTAAAACACAACTTTGAAAATTAAAAAAGCTAACTAGTTATAAAATCATAATATGAACATAAAGCAAGTTAAACCATGTTCTTAAATTTTTAATAACTGTAATATATTTTATACAACAGAAGAAATCAATAGTGAAGTTTTATATTAAAACATATTTACACATTTTCCTGAAATTTCGGAGGGAATTTGAGGCTCTAAATCTCTTCTTTGTGTACTAGCCTGTACTGCATCATATTGACGCAAAGCATATTTGAAGAACATTTAAGGGGGAGGCGAAGTGGTATCATAGATGTAATTCAAGCAGTCTTTATTCCTTAATGGTGTGATGGAGAAAAGGAGGTGATATTCAAATATTTTCTCTTTATCAAATATTGGGGCTTCTGTTTTCAAATTAATTTACATACATTACCTGCATCTACATAATGTACGTATACATATGATTTTGGTGGTATAAAACATTTTTATATATATTATATTATGCAAGATAAGGATCGTGACTTGTGCCTAGTGTGGTTATGTGTTTGCGAATAGTTTCTCTATTATTATGTTTTCTGTGATTCAAACTCTGTATTTAGTAGTTTTATTATACATACAGTAAAAATGTCTTTACAAATGTCTGTACAGATATAGTGTCGTATAGGCATTTCATTAAATTTTGTTTTAAACTCTTGTTCGGGAATTTGCCATTATAGCCGTGTATATTCTCCACGTGATGAATATCTGTAGCTTAGAAAAAATACGCCCTTTTACACAGCGTTAACTGTAATAATATTAATTATGTGTATGTGTGTGTTCGCATTACCTTAGTTGGTAATTAATTACTGCGGTTCGTCATCGTTGTTGACGTGTGCGTACGAGAAAAAGTAATGATACTTCATTTGAAAACAAAAAAAAAAAAAGCTCTCTAATGACTACTAATTACAATATCGGACTAGCGATATCGCTTTGGTTGTGTGATATTGACCTCTGTCGTTTGTGACGTCTGTACACCTATAATATGCGTGTGTATAGGTATTTATATGTGGTGGCGTTGGTACGAATATGTGAACGGATTATTGTGTATGATAAAAAAAAAAAAAAAAAAAAGAAAAGAATTAACGTAAGCCGCTTCGCTTCCTCTCCTATCGTGTATATATATATATATATATAAGTAGTACGTACCTATACATAATTCGTGTAATATTATGTTATTAGTATGTGCATCTATTCCGTGCGTCCAACCCGCCGTTGTCGCGGACGTAATTATAAATTCCGCCCACGTGGTATCGACCGGGCTCGCGTGCAAGACAATAAAGCACAACAACAACGTTTCAATCGGTGTTTTAAAAAAACACCTGCAGGTCGACGATTGATGGAAGCAATTTGTCGATTTACGTTCGTAAAGTGATAGATCGAACAAGTAGTTGTGGCAGGGGTCACCTGAAAGATCACGGAGTCGTGTGACTACGTCTTCGTTATTATATTTTCATCCCGTGTGTGTGTTCGTGCACGAGCACGTGTGTGCGTGCGTGTGTATGTCAGATTGTCGGACTTTCATAACGTTATTTTTATTTAAATGACGTGGACAAAATTTCTGTAATAATAAGCCCACTGGATAATTAAAGATTCAAATTCGGATGTCAAAAATCATATCAGCAATACTCGAAATACTGGCAACAACTACGTTCCGGCTGAACTAAAACAGTTATCACATCACATAAATGAGCTTTATTCGACGACACCCACACGCATAAACCAAATTAATGACAAAAATTAAGGGGGGTTGAAAGCAGTGATTTTCTTTCTCTATCACACGTACAGCATAGCAATTTAGACGAATTCTAATTCCAACGTACCGTTCGATCTAGTGATACAATAAGAAATAATAAAACAAATTAGAATTCATTATAAAGTCTTTTTTTAGATCGACTTTCGTACATTTTTAAAATTTACTTAAAATATCCAAAAATTTCTTTTTGTTGTTTCAAGTTTCTAATTTATTTTTATCCTACTTTAAAGAATTTAGGATGACTAAATCAAAATGTGGGAAAGTCTATCTAAAGTAGACTTTACGATGAATTCAAATTTGTTTTAAGATTCCTTATTGCGTCACTGGATCGATCACTACATTGGAATTAGATTTCATCTAAATTGTTAAACTGCACGTGAAATAGATTAGAAAAATAAAATAACCGCTTCCAAATCCCTTAAGAGACTCTAAAATATTGCTTGATCGTTGATCAAAAATAATATTTATAATAACAATACTTATGGAAAAAAAAATAGGTACTATTTTTTGTATTATATCTATTAAGATTTTTATTTTGCTTAAATCAAACTAAAATTATCATAAATAATAATAATATTAATCATCATATTGCATTATATATTAAAATGATCTTATTTCAAAAGTTGAATGCATTACCTATAGAAATGAAACTCTTATTTTGAACTAAAAGAAGAACGAATCGAATAATATTAATAAATATACCTCCAAAAAAAGACGTTATGATATTTTCTGAATTCGCTTTCGGTTTAATCGAATCCTTCATAGAACTTTTACGCTCCGTTATTTTCCGAAGTCACATCATCTACTCGCTAGCAACTTGGCGTATTGTAACGGAAATGAAGATTTATGAAAAATACATAATTCATGAGATGTTTTCGATGTGACACATTAGAAACGGAGAACTGCTTTGGTTTTTAGGTCGTTTTTTGATTTTCAAAACAGTGAGTGTAAGTAATACTTGTCTCACGTCATGCATACCGATACTCGCTTGTACGATATAATACTCAATTGTTAGGTAGGTTTAAACGGTTTGTTATAAACACACAAATATGTATGAGTTGGAACGTGGTCTGTTTAAGATGATTTTTTCAGTTTTATTGAGGTACGCCGACACGCCGTCACGATCTTATGATTAAACAAAACTATTACGCGTTTAATTTTTACAATTTTTTTATTATATCGGTATTAAATGAATGATGTGCTGTTAGAAAAGATATCATTATAATCTTAATTTTTTCGACTCGTGAAACCACGTCGAAATTTCGTCATATGACGTGTTATAATGCGAGTCGTATATACGAGTCGGCCGTTTGGCGGATTAAACACATTACACATATTTTGTGTGATCCATATTATAACAGGGGTCGGCAAGTAATTTCTGTGGGAATCCGGAAGGATAAAATAGTAAATAAATGAGGTCCAGAAAAAAAATTATCTTTATATTTTTATAATAACAAAATAAAGACTAACAAATGTTTCTGGTATTATACTTAAAAAATATAATATTAAATATATTAAGGAATACCGAGCTATTTAATGTCAGAAATTATATTTCTTTTCCTTACCCAGCTTTTTGAAATTGAGAGGTCTTGTAGAATAGTTGATACAAGGTGAGAATCTATTAATTTTGTTCGAAACATAGGCGAAAATAGGAGTAAAGAGTTCTAATTGTGGAGGTTTAGCCCCTCAAAATCACTCAGAGCCCCTACATTTTTTTATAAATTGCATATGATTAATACCATTGGAAGAGGATAAATCAAAAAAAAAAAAATTAAATATTTTAGCGCCCTTTCCCCACCAATTTTATTTTTTATTCTAATTCCACCATTGGTTTGATACTTGTTTTTCAAAAAAGTAATTCATAGGAGTTTGTAAAAATCAAACATTCTAGCCAGGATGATTGCCAGTTTCTTACAGTCTGAGAGAAATATAAATTAATTTTTTTAATTTTAATCAAGTAAAATATGTTGTTGGTCCAAATTTCTGCCTTCCGCGGTCCGCCAGTTGCCGACCGCTGTATTATAATATAGTATAGCACATATTTTGTCGAATTTTCCCAAGTGAAGAAGGCAGATAAATGCTGTTCGCCAATGTTGACAGACCACGAATATAATAAAGTTACATACCGTGATGAGGTGTAATATCACCGGCGTAAAAAGTATTTTTCCACCCCTAATCTCTAGCCCATTAATTTTGGTCTTTCTTAAGATTTAAACTGTTTAAACTGTTAATTTTATAGCTATGTATATATTATAATTTTTTTGTCAGATCGATTTTTTATATAATACATGTCTTTTTAATTATCTGTATCTTCGCGTATTTGACATTTTTAATTTTAGTCATCGATAAAATTATTTAGTGGCGAAAAATAGCCACTAGGAAAAATATGGTACTGACATAATATGATTTCAAAATTTCGCCACTTATCTCCTCCCCACCCGTTTAAAGCAGATCTGAGTATACGTGTTTGTGATAATAATAATAATATTATCGCGAGTCGTTCCCAAAATATGAGCACATTTATAATATGCATACTTATATTATTATTTATCCGTTGGTGGCTACGGGCATTATATTATATTGTATTCTAATATAGATAGGTATGTATTATTATTATTGTACCAGGTACCTGTTGTTGTACGCATATGCGAGACGTGGCATTGCCGTTTTCTCTCGGCGGAATCTCCATTCATTCGGCCGCTAAGCTCCACGTAGGTCACACCGCGCACGCTATAACCTATGATGCATGTGTACAACAATAATATACGTATATACAGCATACACTCTATACGTATACGTGGTGTGAGCGTCGCAGGAGTTTTTTCTTCTTTGATTGATATCAACTGCTTCCTGAATAGACGTTCGATTATCATATGGGCGCGGGTGCTCTTGGAGAGCGCGCGAAGAAAAATAGCATTAACGAAGCCGTATTATTGTTGTTATTATTATTATTATTATATTACTACTACACTAGTCTTTTGTGCACCCGCGGGGGCAGCGTGACGTATAATATAAACGAAATACGTACGTAAATTATACCAGTGTATATTTTTTTTTTTATACGTATATTATACTACTCACTACATACATATTACATACATAGAAAAGAAACGCACGCACGGCTCTTGGTTATTTTACTATTGCCATGCATCAAACGAGTGATCATCATATTATGTCACATAATAAATTATAATATAATATTTTTATTTTTCTATATGGCTTAAATTTTTTCTATTTTAATAGCAAGTAAAATAGGTAAAACTTATTGTTTAATTTCACCAAATAATTTTTTTTTTGCTTTATAGGGCAAATAGATCGAATCCAATTAATGTCACTAAAAAATAGCGGTGTCGATTTTTAATTTCACCATCGTATTATTATATTGTCAGGGGCGGACTGGCTAGGGTGGCGAGTGGGCGATCCCCGTCTGGGTTGGTAAAATTTTGGGCTGTTTGAATTATTTTGGGCCGATAAATTAAAATTAAATAAACGTAAAAAATACTTAATATATTTAGTATTATTTAGACAAATTAATCGAATAATCGATCTTGTATTATAATAATAATATAATGAGAATATGTAATGACTAGTGTAGTATAGTAGTGAGCCAATATTCAGTGTAAGCCTAGGTTAAGTTAAATATCTAAAAAAAGTTAAAGACTAAAAATCACTCGATTTCTGTTTCCTCAGGGTCGATTTTTATTCCCAGTCTGCCCCTGATAATAGTATATATAATGTACGTATACAAGTACTTAGGATTAGCAATAAAATTATTAAGCCAAGTATAGGAACTAAACTAGATTTATGCAAAATCAACTCGGCGAACCTAGACGGTGAAAAACAACCGGCAAAATAGGAATACAAATTTGGAGTTGAAAATGCGAATCTCTACGCGCGTACGTACCTACTCTTACGAAAAGGGGTCGCGCGACAACACAGGTGGGGTGGGGCAGAGGCATAAGATAGTTTATAAGGTTAGTAAGCCAAATGACGGTGGGCGTCTTGTAGAGTCTTTTGTTGAGCGTTAACGAAATCATCGTCGTCGTGCTGTTGTAGTCGAATTAAAATAATAATAATAATTATAAAAGAAAAAAAAAAACCGAGCTATCGGGTCACGCCGACGTCGTATAAGTATTTCATAATAAGCCATTTAAAGCCATATTATCGTATTATAAAGTAAGTCTATAGATACATTTATAACACATAGACATAATTATTTTACTATTGCCGTGTATCAAACGAGTGATCATATTATATATCACAAAATATTATAATACTATATTTTTATTTTTCTATATGGTTTTTAATTTTTTCTATCTTAATAGCAAGTAAAATAAGTAAAACTTAATGTTTAATTACACCAAATTATTTTTTTGCTTTGGAGGGCAAATATACCAACCTAATATACCTGTATATTATTTTTAATATTACTATTCAATTGCAAGCAAATCACCACTGCACAATGCAACGGCGACATGTTATAGTATAATATAGTAAAGCTAATAGAAAAATGTGTTTATAACAGGATCGATTACCGTGAGATTGGTTTGTTGGTAGACCACTGATTTTTGGCCTAAATCCAACATGTCCCGCCGTCTCCGACATATAATATATATCTAATAGATATACATTATACTCGTATATATGCTTTTACATATATATATATATATATAAATTTATTAAACACATATTATCTGGTATATGCACGCTATCCGTTGGACCGTCGCCGCGTGCTTAATGTTTATTCTGTCACATAAACTATTCGTCCCGAAAACGGGAGAGAAGAAAATATATATTAATTTCGGATACGGTATCGTTTCGAGTAGTGTATAAGTAATTCGTATTCCCTCTTCTACGGACCGACATTCCTATAAATATATAAATAAAAAAAAAAAAAAAAAAAAAAAATACTAATAATAAACGTGTTTCTCGAGAATAGGGGAATTTAAAAATTATTTCTTGACGTATGATAAATCGACTTGGAAATTAAAAAAGAGAAATATGTTTTTTAATCAAAAACTACAATCAAAAACTAATAGAAAAAAGATTTGATCTTGAAACAACAAAACACGTCAAGTATATATTATATATAATAGACGTATGTACATATAAGGGCCAGGAAGAATGAGATCAAATTCACTTAACTCAAAAAATGATTTAGGTACATACTACACCGCACAATATTATGTATTCTAACAAATCGTGATGTCAGTTTGAAATAAAACCAAGATGTAGTTATGTCTTCTGTATACATTAAAAGCGATTATTGTTGTTTTGTGTGACAATAATTAATGCACGTGTATTACATTAGTTAGCCCTTTACAATTAATTAATTTTACAAAAATAACACTATATCTTTTCTCATTATTGAACTTGAGAGAACATTATAATATCAAAGGGTTAAAAATTTTGACATTTAAAAACAATATGTATTTCTATAATATCTAATTATTTAAAAACACTTCACTTAAATCAAATATCACTAGACTGAATCATTTATTGTTACCTTTAAAAGGAATCACACTTTATATGTTTTCACATCGTCCGAGGGTTGCCTATAACACAAATATTGTGTTATAACTATTTTATTATTTAAATAATACCTAATTTTTAGATTTTACAATGATGTTTATTTTTTCTTTTTTTTTGCTCTTTCTGTGAAAACTTTTTCGTATAGAAATACTTGTCCGAAAGTTTCGATCAGTATCTCTATAGAACCGGAATCATACCCAGATGGTACTTACGATGATGGTGTGAAATAATATCCACGTGCAACAATAGTTTTCTAACTATTTTATTTTATTTTGAAAATTCAATATTTTCGGTTATTATACTACATACCTACTAATTCACCTACATAGTCAAGTTATGTGTTGCAGCTTAGTGGTAATGGAACCGGCCTAGTGCGCGACAGCACCAGGCTCGATTCCAGCCCGGCACTCTGAATTTTTGCATTTTTTTTCTTATATTATTAACTTTCTTCGTTCAGAATCGTTTTACTGAAGAAATGATTTATCGTTTCTTTAAAATTTAATACGCCCGTCAAGAGAATACCACCCGTCGTGCGAAGTACACCCATCGTGCGAAGTATGTCCGGATTTTTTTATTTGTTTATTAAAATATATACCTAAATATTATATGTAATTTATTCATTTGTACCTATATTATATGGGAATACTTGGATATAAAAATATTCAAGTATGCATTAAATTACTGAATTTTTTAATATAAAACAAATGTATTTATCTCTGCTGTATGTTAAAATTTAAAAGATACTGTGAAATAAGTAGACATTTACTCTGTATATGTTCACTCTAATTTATTTATGATAACAAACGTCAAACAAATATAAGATTGAAATAAATAAACGATAGATAATTTCTTTAATTAAATGATTTTGAGCTGAGCTTCAATTTATTTAAGATAATTTTAAAAATGAAATGAAGTTTTTCAAAAATGTTTATTGTTCTCAGCCAGTTTTATATCTCACAAATTACTAAGAATAGGAAAAGATATATTTTCGATGAAAAAAAAAAAATATTTAAAAAAATTTCTTTCGTCAAAAAATTTTTTATATTATTATCTATTCTTATTAAAATTTTCATTAAGTTTGGATGAAAAAAAAAAAAATTAACGCGCTTTTGTCAAATTTGGGGTAATTTTTGCTAAAATATGTTGAAGAAACTAATGAGAATTTGGAAAAATTACCTCCTAAAAGTATCATCTAGAGGAAAATTCAGATTTAAAACGTTGCTTGTGTGAACTTTTTGATAAGTATTTCTATATGAAGACGTGTTCACATAAAATAATAATAAATAAAATAAATATAATTGAACACTAGCTTCCTTGTATTTATTAACATTCGAGTTGTGATTATTCTTAAATTATCTTGATTTGATAACATTATGTAATACAGTAAGTTTCCGTTACAACGAATACCGATACAACGAAAAATCCCGTTATAACGAAAGACATAGAAGTTCCCAACGGAAAAGCTATTAAAACAATGTTAAATGAATCTCAATATAACGAAATAATTGATTTATAAAAATCCCGATATAACGAACTATTTTTAAAGGTTAAAAATTGCATGTACATGTGTACATGTGTACACTTATGTATGTATTTTCCCTTCTTAATTTAATCTAAATATCTATAATAAAGTTATTTTAGATTCTGAACGATGTGAAGAAGCTAGTGTTTTTACAATGATGTTTATTTTTTATTTTATTTTCTTCCTTTATTTTTTTCTGAGTACAACTTTTCGTATAGAAATATTTGTCCAAAAGTTTCGATCAATAACTTTTTAAAACCGGATTTGCTTCTAGATTGTATTTTAGAAAGGTCATTTTTTGAATTTCTCAATTCTTCATTTTTTTTATTTTTTGAAAAAACTACCCAAAATTTGACAAAAATGACTCGGAAACCATCATTTTTTGATCCGAATTTTATGAAAATTTAAACATAGTTAGAAAATGATATAAGAAAGATTTTGGTGCAAGAAAATTTTGAAAATGAGGAAAAAAATTTTGGACATTTTTCTAACATTTTTTTTTTTCATTTATTTTAGATTTTGAACGTAGTGAAAAAGCTTTTGTTTTTACAATGATGTTTATTTATTTATTTATTTTTTTCTTCTCTGTAAACACTTTTTCGTATAGAACCACTTGTCCAAAAGTTTCGATCAGTAACTTTATAGATCCATAATCGGATCTAGTTGGTACTTTTGAGAGGTCATTTTTCAAATTTCTCAATATTTTTTTTAATAATGTGAAAAAACTGAAAAAAAATTTTCAAAAAACAGCAAAATATGCAATTACCGCAATTTCCGTAAAATTGAAAATTACTTTTTGACATAACTTCTAAAATAATATAGCAAAGGACTTGAAATTTTCCACCAACCACTAAAAATAGTCACGAGAAAATTTCATAAAAATTTCAAAAAGATTTGATCAATTTTGAGTTAAGAACAGCATTTTGAAAATTTCGGAAATATCTCATTTTTTGATAGTTTTTATGTAATAAAATTTTCGATTTTTGATATTAAGACTTGAAAATTTAATATTATCTCACTGACATATATGTCTACTTGACCTGAAGAAATCTCAAAAATCGTTAGTCAATTTTTTTTTTTATAACTGTTTGAATTTAGAATTTCGACTGAATTCGTTAGTTATACCTAAAATCACGCACTTTAACGTACATATAAGAAAATTGGCTTAACCGATTGTTTTGAAGTTTGGTGGCTAGATAGGAAATTTCATTGCGAATATTTTGGTGCAATAAAATTTTTTACGGACGAAGAATTAAACATTTTACAGGGGTAAGACTGAAAAAAAGTCGAAAGTACGGTAGGTATTTGTTATTCGCTTATGTTATCGTACGTATTTTTCGACGCTAAATTTAATACGATACAAGTCGGTAATTACTGTGTGGCCTTTGGACTGCCGCCCAAATACATTTCTAAGCCGCGTACACACTAGAGCACAAATAGACCGAGCATGTGTGCTCACCCTTCATGTTGTATGTGCTCAGTTTGGACATAACCACGCGCAATAAGTTTATATGCGATAAATCTGCGCTCCGGATATTCAGTTGTGTGCAACTGCAACGATACTGAGCATACTGCCGTCCATACTGAGCAGTAAATATGGTGATTATCGCAACGCACAACTAACGCGAGCCGACCGTCTCGGCTCGCGTTCGCTGTGCGCCAAAAACGCTCGTGCGTGCTCGACATACCGTCCTCACTAAGTTAATTTGTAAAGGCGCGTACACACGAGAGCATTTTGTGCGTCGCACGGATGTGAGCACGCATGCTCATGCGTTGCGCGTCGAAAATGTTCACGTATGTACGGTGAGCCGTGCATTCATTTGTATTCGCGACGAACAGCAGCGAACGCGATCCGATTGTTGTCGGTTCTTTTGGCGCGCTCAAAGAGATAACTATATCGTTCGCCGCTACGTGTGGACGGATAAATATGAATTATTCAGTCATAGTAATTGCTACCGTATTGCTCGTGTCCAAATACTATAATTTTACTTTATACTTCATACTTATACTCACTTTTTCCCACTTTTTATCATGGAATGGACTAATGAAATGTCTCTTAAACTAATTGAGGTTTATGAACAACATCCGATTTAATGGGACCCGAAAAATAGTTTGTTTTTTTCAAAAATTAAGAAAAATGAAGCTTGGGATAATATTTGTAAAAACTTCGACTCTGAGATTGATCCAGAAGAACTAAAAAAAAAAATGTTAAGCTTGCTGGGTTCATTTAGGCGAGAAAAAGCCAAGGTCGAGAAAAGCATGGGAACCGGCACAGGTTGGTATTATTAATATGTATTACAAGACAATATAAGAGTTATTTTATTTTATTAAATTAAGTATATCAAGTATCTTAAATACCTAGTTAACGTTCGCCGAACAACTGACAAAATACATGGAACGCATTTTCGCGCGAATAAATTTGGTTGTGCATTGAAATTGAATCGTGTGTCCACACGGAGCACACATAATCACGCATGAGCATGCGTGCTCAAAATCTGTGCGACGCACAAGCTGCTCTTGTGTGTACGCGCCTTAAAACGCACAACATGAGCACACATGCTCGGTCTGTGCGTGATCTAGTGTGTACGCGGCTTTCAGTATGAACCACAATGCCTTATCAGTTGTCACATATTACACGGACCGCCATGTATACGTGTATATTGTATATGTATATATTTACACTATTAAATAACAGTATCTAACCTACTATTTTATATTTATATTATTAACTTCCTTCCTTTATACAATGATGTTTATTTTTTGTGCTATTAATTTGAGGGGCAGACCCTGTGTGGGAAGGGGCGAATAGACAAAAATACATTAAATAAACATCAACTTTATACTTTTCTTTTTACTTTTTTAAAATTCGTAAGAGGCACATCGCCTCCCCTAGTAGATCTACATCTTAGAAATCTGTAGTTGTATAGTGTATACTTTTTAATTTTATTGTTTTATTCACTTAATATCATATTTTGTTTCATGTTAATACATTTGTAGTGTATATTTCAATAATACATAATTTGAATAAATGCATGCACATTTCGTACGTTTTAGTGTATATAATTCCGGGTCTGATATTTTTTTTTCTTATATTATTAACTTCCTTCGTTCAGAATCGTTTTATTGAAGAAATGATTTATCGTTTCTTTAAAATTTAATACGCCCGTCAAGAGAATACCACCCGTCGTGCGAAGTACACCCATCGTGCGAAGTATGTCCGGCTTTTTTTTTCCTTCTTTTAATTTTTCTTTTTCTGTAAACACATTTTTGTATAGAAATACTTGTCTGAAAGTTTCGATCAGTATCTCTATGGAACCGAAATCACACCCAGATGGTACTTTAAAGAGGTCATTTTTCCAATTACTCAATACTTTTTCCAAAAACAGGGAAAAACTGTCGAAAAATTGACGAAAAACGGCAAAATACGCAATTACCGAAATTTCCGTAAAACTGAACATTACTTTTTGAGATAACTTCTAAAATAATGCAGCTAGAAACTTGAAATTTTCACTGACTATTAAAAATAAATACGATAACATTTCATACAAATTTCAAAAAGATTTGATCAATTTTGAGTTAAGTACGGCATTTTGAAAATTTCGGATATATCTCATTTTTTGTTAGTTTTTATGCAATAAAATTTTTGATTTTTGATATTAAGGCTTGAAAATTTAAAATGATCTCACTGACATATGTGCTTAATTGATCTGAAAAAATCTCAAAAATCGTTTGTCAACTTTTTTTTTTTATACCCGTTTGAAGTTAGAATTTCGACTCAATTCGTTAGTTTAACTTAAAATTACGTACTTTAACGTACATATAAGAAAATTGGCTTAACAAATTGTTTTGAAATTTGGTGGCTAGATAGAAAATTTCATTGCGAATATTTTGGTGCAATAAAATTTCTTATGGACAAAGAATTAAACATTTTACAAGGGTAAGACTTAAAAAAAATTCGAAGAAAGTACGGACACTATTTGTTATTCGCTATTTCGTTTTTTGTTATATCTTATCCTACGTATTTTTCGACGCTAAATTTAACACGATACAAGTCGGTAATTACTGTGTGGCTTTTGGACTGCCGCCCAAATACATTTCTCAATGTTACAACGCCTTATCAGTTGTCTCATATTACACGGACTGCCATGTATATGTATACACTATTATATGCATGTGTATACATGTATATTATGTATATGTATACCATATTAAATAACAGTATTTTTTTTTCCTTTTGTAATCATTCCAAAAAGGTTGATGTTTTTCTTCGTTCAGAATCGTTTTACTGAAGAAATGGTTTATCGTTTCTTTAAAATTAAATACACTCGTCAAGAGAATGCCACCTGTCGTGCGAAGAACACTCATCGTGCGAAGTATGTCCGGTGTTTTTTTTTATATTAACTTTCCTCGTTCAGAATCGTTTTATTGAAGAAATGATTTATTGTTTCTTTAAAATTAAATACACACGTCAAGAGGATCCCACCCATCATGCGAAGTATGCCCGTCTTTTTTTTCACAAATTACATATTTATTTACATTTGTTATAATTGTCGATTATCTATGATAAAGTTTTTTTTTCACAAATTATTTACATTTGTATTATTTATTTATTATTTACATATTTGTATTTGAATTACGTAATGTTTTTAAATTTTTTTTTTATTCGAAATTTCCGTTATAACGAAAACAAAATTCGGTCCCTTGGAGTTCGTTGTAACGGGAATTTACTATTACAAATATGTATTTTTTTCGAAAAATGAAAATATAGCTCTTGTGGGGGGGGGGAGGAAATCGAACTGATGCTCTTCAGAAGTTTGGCATCGAGGGTTGTATCTAATTCAACCGGGTCACATAGGTTGACTTTTCGTCTACTCTTACCTGTTCGACGGTCGTGTGACACGCGTCTATGATGAAATACATTTGCAACGTACGTATTAGCGAGTCGTAAAGAAAGTACAGAGTGGCTTGGATGGTGGTTTTGCCATCGGATATCAATGTATTGAAAGCCGAGAGCATCATGAACGTGACGCCGAACACGTTGCCTACGATGTTGATGAACAATTGGGTCTGAAACGTACTAGTTGCCGTTGTGCAACCGTCACATATGTCCTGATACGTCATTCGTGCGTTAGACACGGTGAATTCTGCCAAGTACGATGCCGAAACCGAGCCGAGTGTATCCATTATTAAGGCATTCAGCTTGTACAGAACTCTAAAAAAACAAAAGTGGACTGTACAATATTACATTGTTGCTTGGCGTCATCGTCAGTAGTAGGAACGGAGTTTCGAAATATTAATTTCCTCTGGATGCTTTCATGCCTCAATGTTATCTTTGGTATTATCATATTGTAACTGGAGTTGGAAAAATATCTGTTTTATTTTTCTAAGCAAATTTATATTGAATTGTTTTTTTAGTGTTTTATTCAAAATTATTGTTTTAAATTTTAATATTTACGCTCAAAAAATCTATAATATGTAAATATAGAATGAGATATTTATATTAGGCTACAGTTTACATTGCAATATAATATAATGAAATAAATACATATATTTTGTAAATTAGTTATTGTAAATTATAATACCTATAATGCATGGCCGTATCTAGAATGAATTTTCGGGGAGGGTTTATTATTATTCTTTCAATGAGAAATTTAAACATAAATTACGTATTGACAATATTTAATGTAAAATAAAAATAAAGAATTATTTTAAAAAGTTTCGGAAGGGGGGAGGGGTAATACTAAGACCT